>CAUYUJ010013803.1:379274-386774 GCA_963575745.1 Prorocentrum cordatum | reverse complement strand
TGGCGAGAAGCTCGCGTTTCGAATCGTCGAAATCCATGGCTCGGTGCGCCACGTTTGATGAAGAGCTTCTTGCTCTGTGCCCACAGATGCGCAGAGCCACGGTGACGCCGTCGGCGTGCACAACGCGGACCGCGGCGCGATGCAAACCAACCTCCTCCCCACTCTGTGTCCATCATCATCCTACTCACCTTGCCCTCCTCCTCATTCGCCTCCGTGCCCCGTGTCCAGGAGAAGGTGGATGAACGCGAGGAGTAGAAGGGGAGGGATGAGGAGGGCGAGGAGGAGGAGGATGAAACAGAGGATGAGGATGGATAGGGAGAGTCCTGTCCTCCTCCTCCACTCAGCGGACATGTTGGGCGATCAGGTCTCGCGTGATTGGGGGCGGGGGAAGGGATGCATCCGACGCTGTGCTATGATATGTCATGCGTGCAGTCCGAACATCAAAATGATATGCCATGCGCGCGGATCGGTGGAGTGCCATGCCATGCATGCAACGTCAACATGTAATGCTATGCCATACAATGCTACAAGCTGTACCGCCCCTCCCACGCCCCCGACTTAAATAGCCCATCAGTTTCAGTTCGTCTATGATGTCGTTCTCCTCAACCCCCCTACTCCCTCTTCTCCTGGCTCCGCGGCCTCCCTCGCTCATCTCATGGGGTGGCCCCCCGCCTCCCCCCTCCTCCAGTCGTCGTGAATGTCGTCATTCCGTCTCTGTGGTGTTTCGGCGTTTTGTCAGGAGAAGGAGGGGGATGGGGATGATGAGGACAAGGAGAAGGGTGACACATATAACGAGGATGAGGAGAATGAGTATAGGATGAGGCGAAGGGGGAGGAGGATGAGGAGGAGGATGAGAAGGATGCGGCGGCTCATCATCCTCCTCTTCCTCCTCCTTCCTCCTCCCTCCTTCCTCATTCTTCCGTCCACCGTCCTCCTTCATCATTCCTCCTTCGTCCTTCCTTCTCCTCCTCCCTCCGCCTCCTCCTTCTCGTCATTCCTCCGCCTCCTCCTCGTCCTCCTACTCCTGCTCATCATCCCCCCCCTCCTGCTCCTCCTGCTGATCCTCTTCCTCCTCCTTCTCCTCCTACTCCTGCTCCTGCTCCTCCTCCTCCTCCTCCTCCTCCCCCTCCTCCTCCTCCTCCTCACTTCACCCCCGCGCCCCGCTGTCTCCGCCCTCGTCCCTCCTCTCTCCTCCCTCCTCATTCCTTCTCCTCCGTCCTCGTTCCTCCTTGCTTACCCTCCTTCCTCCTTCCTTGTGGCTGCTTCCTCCTCCCTCTTCTTCTTCGGATGAGGAGGATGAGGAGGGGGGTCTGCGCCCCTCGGCGCGCCGCCGACCCTCTGTGGCGCAACGGCGGGGATGCGGAGGATGGCGGCGATGATGGCGACGAGGGGAATGAGGATGAGCCAGAAGGGTGAGGGGGATGAGGGATGAGGAGGATGAAAGGACAGGAAGGAGGATGACGAGGAGGAGACCGAGGAGGATGAGGGGGATGTGGAGGAGGAGGAGGGGGGCGATTCAGCAGTCAAGCAGTCGTCGTTCTCCTCAACCCCCCTACTCCCTCTTCTCCTGGCTCCGCAGCCTCTCTCGCTCATCTCATGGGGTGGCCCCCCACCTCCCCCCCTCCAGTCGTCGTGGATGTCATTCCGTCTCGCTGTCTCAGTATGTTTCATTCTTTTTCGATGGTGTTTCATTCAATTTCATTCATCACCGTTTGGTGATTTTCTTCCCGTTGCAGTTCCGTTTCATTCAATTTCCTTTCATTTTATTCCGTTTCATTCCGAATCGGTATTGTTGCATTCAATCGCATTCTGTATCGGTGCTAGCCGTCTCTCTCTCTCTCTCTCTGTTGGCGCCACATAGCGTCGTCGTGTAGCTTGTCAGCTCAGCTCATCCATGGCCGTTTGGCTCACGAGCTTGAAGGCCAGTCGCCTCGCGAGCCAGAAGGCTGAGCCACATCAGCGCTTGTTGGCTTTTACTCACACCAGCTGGATGGCCAGCTCAAGCTGCAACTGCAGCTTACTAGTCAAGGAGATCGGTAGCGTGAAAGTCTTTTTCAAGGCTCGGGCAGAAATGAACAGCAGCTGTGATCCCATGCTCCAGAAGAGCTTTGCCGACACTCTGATCAGCATGCTGAACAATATGAAAAGCTTCGGCCCAGCCGAGGCTACCCAGATCGTCGACGCGTTGAGGGGTGAGCCGTACGGCGAGGACCAGACCAAACGGATCATGGCCATCGTCGACAGCAAGGTCGCCAAGGGCATCGGCCCCGTCAAGCCAGAAGGCTCTGGTAAGCAATCGCTTAAGGAGTGGTGGTGTTACCTAACGTCTTCGGACTGGGATGTGCTCAAAAACCCGAAACTGTCGGTGAACCGCAAGATGACGACGATGGTCGAGCGCGCCATGGCCGTCGGTTGCAACGATCCTTCCCAGCATACGTTCAGGTGGGGGACAGCCCTACTAGCAATCACGCACTACGAGACCCCACCAGAGCCAAAAAAACTTTGGGATTTACTGAAAGATTTCAAGGCTTGTTTCAAGTCCGAAAAAAAGACTTCGGATTCTCGCGCATCTTGGAATACCCAGCTTCACCATCGGAGCTCCCAACAGACATCTTCCAGTCCGCCTACCCTGATGATGACCAGCCGATCACGATCGAGCTCAAGGGCATCAACACAGTAGCTGACAGTATATCGTTGCGCTCCAACAATAGCAAGCTGAAGTCGTCCTTTGAACCAGGTGTTAAAGCAAAGTTTCAAGCAGCAAAGGAAGAGCTTGACACCGCCCACAGCCATGACATCGCACCAGCGCCCACAGCCGACGCACGCACCGCATCACCAGCAGGGGCGCTCATCCCATCACCGACTGACCCGTACGAGATGGGTTTGTTCTACGAGTACCAGCACAAGTTGCTCGAGTACCGCAAAGAGAAAAGCCAATCGGCTGCGCGGGGCCCTGAATCACCTCCCGTGAAAGAAGAGCCACGAGCCAGCTTGGCTGTCCACCGAGCTCCTGATGGGACGCTGAAGGTTGCCAAGCATGAGCCGTCTGCCAAGCGTGAGCTCGAAACCCCTAAACGTGAGGAGCAGGGCGCTATAAAGGCTGAGAAGCATGAACCCGAGGGCGATGCGGAGCACGACGCCGCCGATGATGACGACGGGCCGTGCTTAGAGGACTTGGACCCCCACACCCGTGCTGCGATCGAGGCCCTCAAGAAGCGCAAGGGCAAGCAGAAGGAGGAAGCGAAGGCGAAAGCCGCAGCTAAGAAGGAAGCTGCGAAAGCAGCTGCAGAGAAGGACGCTGAGGTCAAGACTGAGGCGCCAGCACGGAAGCGCCCAGCAGCAGCCGCTGCTTCCATTAAGCCCGCCAAGGCTGTAAAGACCGAGCCTGCCGCGGCTGCAAAGGGTGTGAAGAAGCCCCATGCGGCTACTGCCGACTTGAAGCCGATCCCGAAGTCAAAGATCATGAGCGCAATGCCGTCGATGCCAAAGGACGGTTCGAACCCACCGCCAGTGGTCTACAAGCAGGGCATAATCTACACGAGCCGCAAAGCTTTTCGCTCCCGTGCTCTCAGAGAGCGTGGCAATTCATTATGTTTAGCGAACTACCGCCAGCCATCGCACCGCTTCGTCGAGATTGGCTGCCCCCCTCACCCCTTCCCCCGCCGACCCCCCCTCCCTCCCCGCGCCCGAACAGTTTCATGTTATTATGCGTTGGGTGTCTTGGGTACGTCCTCCTCCTACTCCTACTCCTCCTCATCACCATCATCCCTCTTCGTAGTGGTGGAAACACTCAGGCTGTTTTGAATGTGTTTTGACCTTATCCTCCTCCGCCTCCCCCCCCCCCTCCTCCTCCTTATCATCCTTCCTCCTCCCCCCTCCGTCCTCCCTCGCTCCTTCCTCCCTCGCTCCCTCCTTCCTCGCCCCCTCCACCTCTTAAGTGTCTCCCTCCTCCTCCTCCTTCTTCCTCTTGCTCCTCCTCCATCTCCCTCCTCCTCCTCCTCCTGGCTCCCCCTCATCCTAGCTCCTCCTCGTCCTCCCCAATCCTCGCCTCATGTGTCCATCGTTCGTCTTGGGATCGGGGGCCGCCAGGGCCATGAGCGAGCGGGAATGGTGGCGAGGGTAACAGAGTATCTCGCAGAACGCGCCTAAAGCCTCATGGGCTGGTCGGGCTACTACACCGAGAGCTCCAAGGGCTGGGGGGGGCCTAAGCCGACCGCTGAGGCGTGGGCTGCAGCCGTCAAGGCGATCGACGACGCTGGGGGGAAGTCCTGAGACTGTAATTGTTGCACTATCATAAATATAGCCAGGCTTTTCGCAGAACATACAAGCACTGCGTGCTAAGTTTCGGCTGACACCTGGCTCTCGAGAACGGGCTGTCAGTCTGGAGGGGCGTGTCAAGAAGGAATGTATGTTTCTCGCTTCGTCGATTGCGCGCCCTCGTTCTGGAGCGCGCGCTGGCGTCTCCGTCCGTAGCCCATTTCGCTCAGACCTCGGGCTTTGCAGCGTCTGCCGCAGTTTCGGATGCAGCCGCCGCGGGCTGCTAAGCTGCGCAGGCTTAATGAGTTCCGTCGCTCCAAGCCTCACTGTACGGGTTCTGCTTTAGCGGCAATTCTGGCGGACGTGAGGGACAATGGGCTCCCAGAAGTCATAGATCGGAATTCCATGCGTGCCGCGGGGGATGCTGTTACCACAACTGTCGGCCAGTACGGCCCTATAGTACAAATCTTTACGTGCGTTGATGCAGAGGAAGAACCAGCTAGCATACCCATCGCCTGCCCGTTCGCATCCTTAGCGGCAGCTGTCGAAGAGAGCGCGAATTTTCGGAAGTTTTTGAAGCGCCAGCTGATGCTTCACCCATCGACGCCCGAAAAGCCATGGAACTTGATTTTGTATTCTGACGAAGTCACACCAGGGAACCCCTTATCACCAGCCAACCAGCGAAAATTCCAATCTATTTATTGGAGCTTCTTGGAATTCGGCGTGAGCGCGCTCAGTCACGAGGAGAGCTGGTTTGTGCTGATGACTGAATTCTCCTGTTCTGTGAATTCCCTCTCTGCTGGGTTAAGCCAAGCATTCGCCGAGGCTATTAAATGTTTTTTTCAAGCCTGATGGCTTTCATTTCCAAAACGGTGGAATGACCCTTGACTTAGACGGGGATAGCTTCAGGCTGTTTGCTAAAGTCGGCGTGGTGTTGCAAGACGGGGGCGCTCATAAAGCTGTTTGGCAAGCAAGGGGCGACGGCGCGTCCAAGTATTGTATGCTTTGTAAGAATATGTTCACAGCCGACTCAAGGGTTGTTGACGAAGATGGCTCAGCCATGCTGCGTTGCAACGAAATTCATCTCGATGAGCTCGTGGCGTCCACTGACCATGAGCTTCGCACCAATGCCAGGTATCTGGAGCGCATGTCGCGGACTCTGTCTAATGAAGAGTTCGTTCTGTTGCAGCAAGCGCTGGGTTTAACATTTGCCAAACGAGGCTTGCTGCTCGATAGAGCCTTAGACAGGCTGAACAACCCAACAGAGGTGTTTATGCATGACTACATGCACGCGCTGTTCGTCGACGGTGTTGTGAATCTCGTGATCTACCTAACTTTCGAAGAGTTCATATCTGCTGGGCTTAATGGCGTATGGGAGTCATTCTCTGAGTTCTTGGCAACTTGGGTGTTCCCTGGAAGATTTCACGCTACGCATTTAGACAGCATTTTCAATGCTGATCGGAAAGATAAGCACAGAAAGGCCCAACACGTAAAATGCCAGGCGTCTGATTTATTGTCTATTCTTGGCGTTCTGATGCTATTCACTCAGACGGTCCTGCGACCTATGGGGGCAGCCAATGCAGCTTGCGACGCTATGATAGCTTGCGTTCAGCTGTCGCAGCTGGTAGTTGCAACCAGTCGGATCGACGTGAGCCCAGCGAGGCTTCTAGGTTGCGTTCATAAGTTCTTGGAATATTTCACTGCTGCTTTTGGATATGAGTCCCTGACACCAAAATGCCATTGGCTTCTCCACCTCCCTGAGCTACTCGAAAGAAACGGGAGGCTCTTGAACTGCTTCGTCCTTGAGAGGAAGCATAGAATGCCAAAGAGATACGCCACCGAACTGGCGAACATCTCTGGGTCAGCCAGCAAGTCGTTGCTGAGCGAATGCGTTGCCCATCACCTGTCAGCAATAACGAGCCACAGTTTCAATTATGGCGTCGGCTTGTTGCAGGGCCGCAAGGCGCCCAAGAAGAGCAGGCAGCTGATCTTGGACGCATTGGGTTTGGAAGGTGATGATATCCAAGTGAATGTGGGTAAAGATTCTCGCTTTAGCCAGCTCGGCTTATGCGCGCAAGGGGACGTTGTGCTTTTGAACGGCTCCGACGGCATACTTGCCGCCCGCGTGAAGTTGCATTTCGAGGTCAATGGAGAAGCTGTTTCTATGATGGAGGTTATGGAACTTTCGCGGCGCATCCCTGGTACTGCAAAGGCAGTGTGGAAACTTTCTGCGACTCCAGTGGAGTGTTGGGAGACCAAAGCCATTTTGGCTGCAGTAGAACACTGCGCGTACGCATACGGCACCGTCGGCACTATCCTGCCATTGGAGTTTTCATGATGGGATTTGCTGGCGCTTTGCGCTCAGGAGAAAAAATCGCATACGCTTCGCGTAGCCCCACCGCACAGCCCATCCAGAAACGATGTCTGCGCATTAAAGCCATTGCGGCTGAATGCAGATGAGAAGTGAGGGGTGGTGGGTCTTCTGCTCCGCTCCTCCTCCTCCTCATCATCATCATCCTTCTTGCTCCTTCTGCATCCTCCTCCTGCAGGCGCCTGCTGCTGCTGTCCTCCTCCTCCACCCCAAAGCGGCATGCTGAAACCGCGGGGCCCTGACGACGACCACGACGACAGATGGAGATGCAGAGACGACATTCGGCGGCGGACCTGGTGCTACGCGCCCGCCCCTATGTATGCGGTGTAACCTATGTGGATGCAACCTATGTGGTGTATTATGTGCTATGGTACAACCTATGTGGCGCATGCTAAGCGGTGCAACAACTTATGTAGTATGCGGTGCATCCTACGCGGTGCAACCTGCGTAGTGCAAGCTGCTGCGAGAAGTAACACAAGAACTTCTGATAGCATCGCATTTTTATGGCTTGTTAAAGCGAACGCTAAAGTTTATAAAGTTTATAACTCTGTTTTGGATAACTGCTGATAAACTTTATAAGTCCGCTAAACTTTAGCTAAACACTATAAACCTTAACAAACCAAGGATGCATCTCAGTGGGGGTCGACGTTGCGAAAAAATCACGACGTCGGGGGGTCTGGGCCTGGCTCCTCGTGCAGCGACGACAGCACGCTGGAGGCCGACGGCACCCGCAGCATGCCCGAGGACGCGCGCCCCGTCGGCAGCTGCTGGCGGCCGGCCCCGGCGGCGTCGCCGGAGGCCGCCGCGGGGCTGCGGCCGCGCGGCATTGCCACCGGGAGGGGGAGGAGGGGGAGGAGGAGGAGGAGGAGGAG
>CAUYUJ010013803.1:329186-379174 GCA_963575745.1 Prorocentrum cordatum | reverse complement strand
GTGGTTCCCTCAGCGCGGCCGCTATGCACGACGGTCGTCCAGGGCATAGCAGGCGTGGCACATTCTCGACGCCATAGGGGGTGCGCAGGGGATGGTCCCTCAGCGCGGCCGCTACGCACGACGGTCGTCCAGGACATAGCAGGCGTGGGTGCGCAGGGGGTGGTCCCTCAGCGCGGCCGCTATGCACGACGGTCGTCCAGGGCATAGCAGGCGTGGCATATTCTCGACACCATAGGGGGTGCGCAGGGGGTGGTCCCTCAGCGCGGCCGCTATGCACGACGGTCGTCCAGGGCATAGCAGGCGTGGCATTTTCTCGATACCATAGGGGGTGCGCAGGGGGTGGTCCCTCAGCGCGGCCGCCATGCACGACGGTCGTCCAGGGCATAGCAGGCGTGGCATTTTCTCGACATCATTGGGGGTGCGCAGGGGGTGGTCCCTCAGCGCGGCCGCCATGCACGACGGTCGTCCAGGGCATAGCAGGCGTGGCACTTTCTCGACGCCAGACGGGGTGCGCAGGGGGTGGTCCCTCACCGCGGCCGCTGGCTGCCTCGAATCTGTCCTCGATGGAGGATAGAAGGCTAGGAAGAGGGAGGAGGTTCAAGCTATATGGCGTTTGATGACACACAGGGGAACATTCGCGACGAGGGCTCAGAACGCAGAATTGCGCATATATCATGAACTTAAGCAAACACATAATATTTAAATTAAGTATGTGGGGTTCCTCGATAGCGTAATTCATCTGGCGCTCCTCGCGCACCACATTCTGTGAAGGTTGGGGCCAGCCAGGGGCTTCGGCTCACCTAGGGATCTTTTTGGCACTACTTTGGCTCTGTGCCTGTATGCGGATGTACGTTGGGCCAAGTGCGTCTGGTGTCGGGTCGTGCGTGCGTCGGCGTAAGCGGGCAGGCGTAATCATGGGTCCAGAGTTGAGCACCGAAAGAGAATGGGGCTGGGTGCGCGGACATGCGCTTATAAGCCGCCCGCGTTAGGTCGCGCGTAATGTCGTCCGTATCCGCTCTTTTTTTCACGTGGTGGTTCTTGCCGGCCGTCTGCGAAGTCCACCGCGCAAGTTCGGAACGTTCTCAGGCGTGTTAATGTTCGCCCTCCCCTCGCCGCTCGACAGTGCGCTCCTGCGTGCTGGAGTGAATCCTGCACGCGTGGGATTTCGAGTGGCCCGCGGGGTGCTCGTGGGTTGCCTCTTGGGACATCCTAGGGCCTTCTTGGAGCGGACGCTGCCCAGCCTCGCGTGCCTGGGGGTGGGCGCCGCGAGCCCTGAAACCGGAAGATGCCGCAACTGGGCACTGAGACAGCAGGAGCGGGAGATGAAGCTCCAGGCGGCAAGGCATTCATTTCCCAGGGTGGGGTACACAGTCAGCTCGCATAGTAAGTATGAGCTGCATCTTTCCCCTTCGGCCCATCCTGGGTCGCTTCCGCTGGACGCGCCCCGCTCGCAAAGTGCCGACATGGCCTTCCAAGCCCCCTGCATCCTTATCGTGCGTCCTTATTGTACGGGTTGGCTGCTTTTTCTCTGGTGACGGGCTCCTTTTTTCAGGTGTGTGGTTGCGTTGGTGTCGCTTTCGGGCTTTTCTCCCCATCGTCCCTCTCTTCCTCGGACGGGTCTCGAATCGAGGCAAATCCGTTCCAGAGCGTTCCGGAACGCTCTCGCAGCATTTTGGAACGCTGTAAAACGGCCGCAGCGCCCGATACATACTCCAAACCCGCCGATTCTCAGAGATCTCCGATGTATATCGATCTGTTTTGGGCTCGATTCTGCCTTCGTCTTACCTCTTCGTTCCTCCTCCCGTTCCAGCTCCTGCACGCGGTCTTGGTCCTGCCCCTGCTCTCGGGTAGGTCCAAACTCGGGTCTCGGGGAAACTGTTTACAAGGTGGAGGGAAAAGCACACAGACACAAATAATCACTTGTTTCCCAGGAAAGACGGAAAATATGGAAAGTGGATTGGAAGTCCAGAAAATATTGAAAATATCGGGAATCTTGGGATTTGTGTCTATCTATATCGTGTGTCACGGGGCCCCTTGAATGTACAGGTGGGGCCAGCCAGGTCGTCGAATCGATTCAACGCGAAAGGCTCCCGCGGCAAACAAAACTTTATGGAGCCTTGCAGGCACCGAAGGGCGCCAGGAACGTGCTCGGGCGGAGAAGCGTGGTCTTGCAGCGGAGGATGCAGCTGGCGAGAATCGGCGTCGGTACCCGCCCGCGCCGCTTACGCCTTTGCTTATTGTTTTCGCGGTTGAGACTGGCGGCTGGGTCGGGTCCGTTGCGAGGCAGCTGATCTTGGAGCACCTGGACTGGTTTGACGGCGACGTCGTCTTCTGACAAGAGTTCTGCTCTTCCGCAGACGACGGTGGCTGAGCAATTGCTCAGTGCCCATGCGCCTGTTGTCGTCGGGGGCGGGCGCTGAGCACTGAGGGCCGCCTGCTGGCCTGCGGGCCGCCAGTCGGCTGTTCCATTCCGTAACTGTGATGACTCAGTCTCCGCCTCCTCTTCCTCCTCCTCCTCCTCCCTCTCCTCTTTCTTGCTTTCTTGTCACCTTTTTGCTCTTGCGTCGTGGCTCTCGCCGCCCTGCTTGCCCCTGCTCGCGCGGGGAAGCCTTAGGCTCCGGGCCTGGTGCCCCCCTTTCTTTCTGGGGGGCGGTGGGATGAGAGTCCGCCTTGCCTTTCAACTGCTGGCCTCCCTCTGGCGCGCGCCGGGCTTGTCCTCATTGCCTCCTCCCTGTTGCGCTCGCCCGGCTCGTTCCGGGTAGTGGGCGGAATCCAACGACCCCGGGGGGCGGCCTTCAACGAAGGTTGCCTCCGATTCCTTTGCGAATGTATGCTGTGGACATCCTTTTCACACGCCTGGCCCCAGTGAACCATCACAATGGGGGATGGTTGCTGGGGCCACGGTTACAGCGGGCGGAGGAGGAAGTGGAGGATGCTGAGGATGATGGTGATGGTGGTGATGATGAGGTTGGTGATGCTGATGATGATGATTATTATTATGACCATGTTGCTGATGATGTTGCTGCTGATGATAATGATGATGCTGATGCTTTTGCTGCTGATGAGGAAGAGGAGGATGAGTAGATGATGGTGCTGCTTCCGATGATGATTCTGATGATGTGGATGCTGCTGACGATGCTGCTGCTGTTGATGATGATGCTGGTCATGATGATGCTGCTGATGCTGATGATGATGACGGTCATGTTGATGATGGTGAAGTTGATGACGACGAAGATGTTGATGATGATGATGCTGAGGATGGTGGTGTTGCTGTTGCTGGTGATGCTGATGCTGATGGCTGGTGATGGTGATGCTGATGATGATGTCGATGCGGATGATGCTGATGATGACGATGATAATGATGATGCTGATGCTGATAATGAGGATCATACCTAGTATGATGATGATGCTGGTGGTGATGCTGATGATGATGATGGTGGTGGTGGTGATGATGATGCTGTTGCTGCTGATGATGGTGATGATGATGGCGATGCTGATTTTGATGATGATGATGAGGAGGAGGAGGACGAGGACGAGGACGAGGACAAGGACGAAAAGGAAGAGGATTCTGTTGAGAAGGGTGACGGGGAGGGAAAGGGAACGGGATGAACACAGTATGAGGAGTAACTATGTGTCACAGATCGGCACCACTTGCAGCCTTGGGACTTGATCCCCTTCCATCCCTCCGCCTTTTGCCCTTCCTTGTCCTCGGCCTCCTGACCCCTCGCCTCCAGTTCGCCCCTTTTTTATCCTCGCCCCCTTCCTCCTGCTCCTCCTCGTCCTCCTCGTCCTGCTCCTCGTCCTCCTCGTCCTGCTCCTCGTCCTCGTCGCCGTCGTCGTCCTCCTTCTTCTCCTCCGACCTCCTGCCCCTCCTATTGGGCCGGTGTCAGTAGGTTTCGCCCGATCGGTTTCGCCCTGGGGTCGGTTCCCCTGGGGTCGGCCTGGCCTTGTCGGCTTCGCCGTGGTCGGTTTCGCCTGGTCGGTCGATCGGTCTCTCCCAGTCTCGTCGCGGTTGGTTTCGCGGAGTCGGGTTCGCCGCCATCGGTTTGCCTTGTCGGTTTCTTGTGGTGTGTTTCTCGGGCGGGGCTAGGACGAGGAACGCTCTCAGAGTGTTCCAGAACGCTCTGGGAAGGCCCCGGCGCCCGATACATCCTCCAGAACCGCCGGATCTCAGAGATTCTCGATGCCTGCGGTGCAAGCGTGGTCTGGCCCCGAAGGGGGGAACGTCGGGGAATATTACAAACTACACGTAGAATCCATACCCCCCGAATCCGAAATTTAGGTCTTCGGGTTGGGTTGGGGTGGTCTGGTAGGTAGTCAGAGGGCGGGAGACGACGGCGACGAGGGTGGGAGAGGACTGACGACGACGACGAGGACGACGACCGCAGGAGAAGCCGACCGCCAGAAGAAACCGACAACCGGCCAAACCGACCGCTGGCGACACCGACTTGTACGTTTTCGGGTCCGTTTTTTTGTTGTTTATTGTTTTTTCTCTGTGGGGGCTGGGATCCTCTCTCTCTCTCTTTCTCTTTCCGCCCCCCAAACAGCGTTCTAAAAGCACAGTTCCTCTCCCCCTCCTCCTTCCCGCCTCCTGCTGTCCCCTGTTCCCCTTGCCTCCTCCCCCTATCTCCTTACCCATTTACCTGCGCCCCCGCCAGATGATGGCTTGTTTCGCGCTGTGGATGGGGGGCTCCATGATCTCGAACTCGCTGACCAAGACCAGTGCCCCCATCCCCGCCTCCGCGGCGAGGGAGGAGGTGGATGTGGTTAGATTTAGTGTTTGTGTGCTTGTTTTTGCTTGTTGTGGCTGGTTGTAGGTAACCTTCTCTCATCATGATATCCAACTGCCTGTGGCAAGTCTCGCCATTGTGCCAGTCCAGCATTATGGGTGACGGCTATTACGGGAGGCCGTCACGTGTGACACCTCGTGTCCCCAGGCTTGTGTGCGCCGTGATGATGACGATGATGATGATGATGATGATGATGCTGATGATGATGATGCTGATGCTGATGCTGATGATGCTGATGATGATGCTGATGATGATGATGCTGATGCTGCTGCTGATGATGACGATTATACTCATGTTGATTACAATGGTGATGGTGATGCTGATGATGATGACGTTGATAATGATGATGCTGATGATGATTATAATGATGATGATGATGATGATGATGATGATGATGATGATGATGATGATGATTATGTATATCATAATGAGGATGATGATGAGAAGGTTGATGAGGATGCTGAAGATTGTTAATGCTGACGATGTTGATGATGGTGGTGTTGGTGGTCATGGTGAGGATGGTAATGATGATGATGATGATGATGATGATGATGATGATGATGATGATGATGATGATGATGATGATGATGATTTTGAGTGTAGCGATGGTGGTGACGCTGATGATGCTGATGATGATGACGACTACTATGACGGTGATGAGGCTGCTGATGATCATGATGATGATGATGCTGATGCTGATGTCGCTGCTGCTGCTGATGGTGATGATGCTGATGATACTGCTGATGCTGATGATGATGCTTATACTGATGCTGATGACGATGATGATGGTGATGGTGATGATGATACTGCTGACGATCATGATGCTGATGATGACGATGATGATGATGATGATGATGATGATGCTGATGATTCTGATGATGATGATGATGATGCTGATGATGATGATGGTGGTGGTGGTGGTGGTGATGTTGATGATGAAAATACTGATGATGATGATCATGCTGAGGATGATGATGATGAGGATGAGGATGAGGATGATGAGGACGGTTATGGTGTTGATGATGTTTATGCTGGTGGTGCTGGTGGTCATGATGAGGATGATGCTGATAATGATGCTGATGTTGATGATGAGGATGAGGATGATGATGATGCTGATGATGATGATGATGATGATGATGATGATGATGATGATGGTGATGGTGGTGGTGGTGGTGGTGATTATGAGGATGATGACGATGCGGATGAGGATGCTGATGATGATGCTGATGATGTTGATGATGATGATGCTGGTGCTGATGCTGATGAGGATGTTGGTAACTGATGACGGTGGCGATGACGATGACGATGACGATGCTGCTGATGCTGATGCTGTTGGTGCTGATGATTTTGATGCTGGTGCTGATGCTCATGCCGCTGCTGCTGCTGCTGTTGTTGACACGGTTGCTGTTGCTACTTATGATGATGCTGATGATGATGCTGATGCTGACGACGATGATGATGATGGTGATGATGATGATGATGATGATGATGATGATGATGATGATGATGACGATACTGATGAGGATGAGGATAATGATGATGGTGATGATGATGATGATGTTGAGGATGATGATGATGATGATGGTGATGCTGCTGATGCTGACGATGATGATAACGCTGCTGCTGATGATGATTGCGATGATGACGTTGATGCTTATGGGCATGATGATGCTGATGATGGTGCTGATGACGATGATGCTGATGATACGGAGATGACGATGCTGCTGATTAGGATGATGCTAATATGATGATGCTGCCGCTAATATGATGATGCTGCCGCTAATGATGATGATGATGATGATGATGATGATGATGATGATGATGATGATGATGATGATGATGATGATGATGATGATGATGATGATGATGATGTGATGGATGATGGTGATGATGATTATGATGATGATGATGACGATGCTGATGATGATGATGCTGATGATTATGATTATGATCATGATGCTTATGATGATGATGGTGATGATGATGATGACGATGATGATGATGCGGAGGAGGATTATGATGATGAGGAGGAGGATACATCTGATAATGAAGATGGTGAGGGTGATGATGATGATGATGAGGATGAGGATGAGGATGATGATGATGATGATGATGATGATGATGCTGATGTTGACGACGAAAATGCTGACGATGCTGACGATGATGCCGATGATAATGATGATAATGATGCCGACGATGATGATGATGATGCTGATAATGATAATGATGCTGATGCTGCTGATGCTGATGTTGATGCTGGTGATGATGATGATGATGATGATGATGATGATGATGATGATGATGATGATGATGATGATGATGATGATGATGATGATGATGATGATGATGATGATGAGGAGGAGGAGGAGGAGGAGGAGGAGGAGGAGGAGGAGGAAGATGAGGAGGAGGAGGAGGAGGAGGAAGCCCAGGAGCAGGAGGAAGAGAGAAACGAGGAATCCCGTCACATGTGACACCTTTCGTCTTCACTTGTCGACGCGCCCTGATAGATCTCATTCAGGCCGTCTGGTGGCTGTCTTGGCCTCGTACGAGGCAGTGTTGAGGGTCCCTGGGGGCCCTCTTGGGCCGTTTTGGGGCTCTCTGAGGCCGTCTTGGGTTTTTTGGGGGCCGTCTTGGTGGGGACCTCTTGGCCGTATGGTGGGTGCATGGAGTCCGTCGTGAGGCCGTCTTTGTGCCGTCTTAGGCAGTCGGAGGGCCTCAGATGGCCATTTTGGGTCCCACGGGAGGTCCTCTTGGGCCGTCGTGAGGCCAACGTGGGCCGTTTTGGAGTCATCCTGGCCCGTCTTGGAGGCATCTTGTCCTCGTGAGCGCGCATCTGTCGTGTTGGAAGGCCTTGCGGCCGGTGCCGCCGACCCTGAAGAGGAATGACGACGACTACGACGACGACGACGGCGGCGGCGGCGGCGACGACGGCGACGCTGACGCTCTGGAGCCCTTATTGGGGTTCTCTTGGGAGCCTCTTGGGCTCTGTTGGGGTGCCTTTCGGAGGACTTCTTGGAAAGCTCCACGAGGTCATTTGGAGGCGCCTTGGAGTGGATCTCAGGCCTCGTGGAGGCACGTGGGAAAATACGCAGCTCCCCGCAAGAGCATATAAGAACTTGGAGGGTGCCTCTGAAGGGGGGGTCCAGGAGGAAAGGGGGGTGGTGGTGGTCCCCTTTAGCCAGAGGTGGCAGGCGGGGGGAGGAGTCCTACCCCGAGCTCCCCTGGACACGGCCCCCCCCCCCCCCCTGGTTACATTTCGCCACAGAGGGGGCCCCGTAGGGAGGGGTCCCGACTCCCAGGCCCCCCCCCCTGGACCCCCACCCCGTGCCTCTCCTGGACCCCCCCTTGGGACCCCCCATCAAAGAGAAAGCCTTCCCCTGGAATCAACTACGACGTTGTTCGATTCCCGTTTGGCTGCGTCGCTTGAGGAGGAGGGTCCAGGGAAAGGGGGGGGGGGCGTGGCGACGACGACGACGACGACGACGACGACGACGACCCGAACGGAAAAACGTGTCACACACGCCGACAAGGTCGGCGGATTTTGCGAGGCATTGTGGTCTCGGGAGCGCGAAGTTGCAGTACGTTTTAGGGGATTGTGGCTCCAAGGAGCCCAGGGAGCCTCTGAGAGGGAGGGGCGATACATGCAGAGTAGCGCTCCCGTTCTCAAAGAACATTGCAAGAACTGCATAGCACGCCCCAGCGTGCCACGGGGAACGGTGGTGGATCTGTAACGGCATATGGTGCCACTTCCTGGTTTTTCTTCCCGCCGCCTCCTTTACCTCTTCTGGTACCCTTCCAAGCCACAGGCGCAACCAGCGTGTGGTTGCTGAGCATCGCTCCCAGTGTGCCCCTCTTTACGAAACATATTCCTGGACGCACCACCTGAAGTTTCATTAGGGCGGTCTGTGCAGCCAATTCTCCGAAAGCTCGTCATTCCCAGTAGTTGCGCGGATGGAGATTGTGTCGTTTCCAAAGTGTGGTTCTTGTTTTAGCACCACCCAAAGTTGTTGCAAGCGTTACCTGCAATTATACATGTGGAAGGCGGTCCGTGTTCAATGTTCAGGAGTTCGCTTCTGTCCATGCACATTCGCTTCCTAGGTTTTCAGCGGCTGCCGGGACGGACGGTACACGTTTTCCAACATGTTGCGCTTGCTTTTGCATTGTACGCATTCGTTTTACCGCTTCCTCAGACTTACACGGGTGATGGTGAACGTTCGAGTTCCAACACGTGATGTTTGTTTTAGCGCTGCGCTCATGCGTCTTCATAGTTCCCATTCGCTATAAGGATGCATGGCGGCTCTTCGCTAAATGGTATAATCCTGAAGCTTGAAATCACCGCTGGGACTCAGATGGAGAGCGCAGCCCTTGGAACACCATTCTCTTGCTGAAGCTGTTTGAGGATTCCTTGAATTTGGCATCCAAAACGCTACACAGATGGAGAACGCATGCACGTACAGCATGACCACTCAGCTTGCACCACATAGTTTGCACATCGAGAGTGCAACAACCTACAATCTTGGGTCCACGCCGGCACTTGAAAGAAGCTCCCTGCGCAGCATCGCAGACATCGCGCGCAAAGTCTTCGACGTCGTCACTGTCCTCCTCCGAACCGCTATCGTCACCGTCGTCATCGTCCACCGCCGTCAGTGTCGGCGGCGGCACTCGTGGTCGTCGCCATCAGTGCTGCCGTCGTCGTCGCTGGCGCCACCATCGTCGGGATCTCCCGCAGCGCTCGGCTCCGTGCTCACCTCTGAGGAGATTGTGCTTCGGTGCAGGTACTGCGGCTCAGCGACCGAGATGGCCCGCTCGGCGAGCACGATCCTGAAGGCCTGCGTCCTGGCCCTGGGCGCGGCGGCGTGCCTCAGCGCCGCCGGCCTGTCCTTCGTGGCACCCCCGCGCGCGGCGCCCGAGGCGCAGGCGGCGGCCGCCGCGCTGGCGGGCCTGGCCGCGGCGCAGCCCGCGCTGGCCTACGAGGGCTCCATCACCACCGACAGCGACGGCTTCCAGGCTGGCGGCCTCTTCCTCGGGCTCGGCATCACCGCCGCGACATTCCTCTTCACCGTCTTCAACGTCGTCGGCCCGTACTGGAAGGCGAAGAAGGGCGACTACTACACGCCGAAGTGAAGCGCGGTGAGCGCAGGGCTCGCGAGCCCGCGTCGGGCAGCGCACCCTACCATACCAGTGAAGCTTTTTGAGCAGAGACATCAGTTTTCCTACAGGCTTCCGCCACAGTTGCTCTGTCGAAAACGCACGCCTCTCTCCCAATCAGGGCAGCTCCTGCATTGTTGGGCTCCCTCTGGGCCCCTGGAGTCCTCTTGGACATTGCTTGGGCTGGTCTCTGAGCTCTTTCTGGCCTCTTTGGGTCCATTTGGGCCCCCGGAAGTTTCTGGAACATCCTTGAGTTCCTCTCTCGGCATCACAGGGGCATTCTTGGGATTGCGGCTCTCTTCGGTGCCGTTCGGAGGCATGCTGGGGGCTTCTTCAGTGGGAAGATGTCCAGGAGGGGAAAAACACGCAGACACAAAGAATCGTCGATTCCCCAGGGAAGCATGGAAAATATGGGAAGTTTGGGGGGGGGGCGAAAATCCATAACAGACAGTAGAACATACGCGGAAGTCTGGGATATGTGGTCATTCATTTGTGTCTCCGTGGGCCCCTTCAGTGTGGGATGGGTTTAGAGATGTCAGATAGGGCACGATCGCACCTAGGTTGGCCCCCCCCTCCCCCGCACGGCGATGTCCAATCTCTTCAACCTCCTCCCCCTCCTCGATCGAGGAGGAGGAGGAGGACGAGGAGGAGGAGGAGGAGGAGGAGGAGGTGGAGGTGGAGGTGGAGGACCCGGACATCCCTCGCCACGATTGTTTCGTGACGTGGGCCTGGGGATCTCTCGACCGATGGGGGCCTCTCTGAACCGATGTGGGGTCCTCTTGAGGCGCTTCATGGCCGTCTTGGAGGCCATCTTGGGCGTTTTGGAGGCCTCTTGGGGCCGTCTTTGGGGCCTCCTGGGCCGTCATGGGGCCATCTTGGAAGCCTCCTGGGCGCACTGGGGGCGAGGAGGAGGAGGAGGAGGAGGAGGAGGTTGAGAAGGAGGAGGAGGAGGAAGAGGAGGAAGAGGAAGAAAAGGACTGGGAAAAGCAGACGAAGAGGGAGTAGGAAGAGAAACAGGCAGGAGGACCAGGAGAAGGAGGCAGGGGATAGGAGCGAGGAGACACAGTCGGACAACGAGAGACAAAGTCGGAGCAACCCCCAACCCCCAGAGTCTGGGGGCGCCCCGGGCGCCCCAGAGTCTGAACAGCACCTTTTTCAGCTAGCCTAGCCCTGGGGACGGCACCGGCCGTCACGCTTTTTTCGCGGGAGTTTTTTGATGTGGATCCTAGCACACGCGAGCTACCAAAGCGATCGGGCGGCAGGGAAATCGAAAGTTTAGAGGGGAGAGGTGAGGTTGAACCGAAGTGGCGCGAAGAACGCTGGACCCATGAACCCCAGCAGGGAGAAGATGTCATGTACAACGTACTCAATGCCGTTTTTCGCAGTCGCGATGCCGAGAAAATCTATCCACGATCTTGTCGTAACGCTCTGGCGTTGTTCGCGGAGAAGAAGTTGGCATTCAAGGCGAAGAACGACCAAGCAATGCTCGCAACTCGAGGCCAGCAACATCAGGAGACAGTATGCCGTCGTCTATCATCTGAACCCACCCTTTCACACGCTCAGCTTGATTGCCAATCAATTCAGCCAATGGTGTAGATGTCGACATAACTGCATCGGAGAAGTTGCCAAAGTCTCGCTATCGTCGCCACACAGAGCACCGACGCCTTCGGGGCCATGGACATCTCCAGAGTCAGCTTGAAGCTCACCTCCTGGCAAGTAAGAGAACAATCTGGGGGATCTGCAATTGCCCTGCAATCACGAGCAGCGGCACCCCCGACTGCAGAAACTGCCACCAAATCTTGTGAAACACATGCGTTCAAGACAACTTCTTCATGTGTTTCTTTGCCCTGAAAGCGGCGCGCTTGTCGGCCGCTGCCTGGTCACATATAGAGAACTCCTGGGGACTCACGGAAGCGGCGCCGACGGTCGCATCCTCCTCGGTGAAGTCCGTGGCTTCCGAGTTGTCGGTGGAGGCGGAGGCGTTAGGCGTTGGCGTCAAGCTCGGATTCGTATTGGCCTGCATATTCACGTACGGGTCCACCGCGACGAAGACACTTAGAGGAGGAGGATGAGGAGGAGGAGGAGGCGTCGGAAGTTCCAGCCGCACCGCCATTGCCGAAGTGATCACCGAGGCCTGAGCCGCCTTGTGCTCCGTCTTGAAATATCTCCACTTGAATTGTGCGTGCTTGGTCTTGTTGTTGTTCTTCTTCTTCTTCTTCTTCATCACCTTTATGACCTTTTCCACTCGGATGCACTGAACGGCAACTCCTTGACCTGCTGCTGGACTTCAGCCAGCGGCTTTGGGATGGACAACGCCTCATAACCCTGGGGCATATCTATGCATGTAGGCGGCCGCAGAACTTTTGCGAACACCCATGCACGTCTTCACGAGAATATGCTTCTGTCCCTAGCAGCGAGCTGGTGATGCACACGTTGCGCTCCCAGCCGGGAATCTGCACGTCGATGCAGCCGCCATTGACGGTGCTGAGCCTATCGAGCAAGTCCGTGGTCGCCAGGGGCTCGGTGACGAAGACACGCATACACCTCCAGAAGAAGAGGAACAGCGCAGTCTTCAACCCAGCTCTTCACCCTCTCGAAGTGTAAAAGAGCGCTCAAGCCTCACACGCCGCGGTGGTACAGCGGCTGGGCCCCAGCACAGGCCGAAAACGGGCGAGGCGCGCGCCCGACCTGAGCCAGAGAGGCTTGAGCCAAACAGGCTACGGCGACGCGGTGCGGGGAGTGGAGGATACGGAGGAGGAGGAGGAGGAGGAGGAGGAGGAGGAGGAGGAGGAGGAGGAGGAGGAGGAGGAGGAGGAGGAGGAGGAGGTGGAGGAGCAGGAGGAGGAAGAGGAAGAGGAGAGGAAGAGGAGAGGAGGAGGAGGAGGAGGAGGATGAGGATGAGGATGAGGATGAGGATGAGGATGAGGATGATGATGATGATGATGATGATGATGAGATGATGGATGATGATGATGATGGATGATGATGATGATGATGATGATGATGATGATGATGATGATGATGATGATGATGATGATGATGATGATGATGATGATGATGATGATGATGATGCTGCTGCTGCTGCTGCTGCTGCTGCTGCTGCTGATGATGATGATGATGATGATGATGATGATGATGATGATGATGATGATGATGATGATGATGATGATGATGATGATGCTGATGATGATGATGATGATGATGATGATGCTACTGACACTGATGATGCTGATTATGATTGTGAGGATGCTGATGATGATATTGATGCTGATGCTGATGCTGCTGGTGATGATGCATGATGATGATGAGGATGATGATGAGGATGATGATGCTGATGATGATGATGCTGCTGCTGCTGATGATGGCGATGATGCAGATGCTGCTGATGATGATGCTGCTGATGATGATGATGATGATGATGATGATGATGATGATGATGATGATGATGATGATGATGATGATGATGATGATGATGATGAGGAGGAGGAGGAGGAGGAGGAGGACGAGGAGTGAGGAGTGAGGAGTGAGGAGTCGGAGGAGGAGGACGAGGAGGAGGAGGAGAGCCATGATTCATCCACGATGCATCGGCGATGATGTAATGCGCCTGCTGGTCTCGCGTCACCTCCCCATAAACAGAGCCCTGACGTCGTATTTTTTTACAACGTCGACCCCCTGAGGTCTGGACGGACCTCTTCCTCGGGACTATTTTTTCCTCCCGAGTCGTTTTCTGTCGGTCCCAGCGCCCGGTAGGGGCCCCCAGAGGCCGAACATAGCGAACGACCGTCCGCCGTGACTTTTTCACAACGCGAGGGGGTCTGGGTGAGCTCCTGCAGTCAGTCTCTCTTTTCGCCGCGGGAGGTGCGCTGGGGAGAAGGGCCCGGGCCTCCTGCCTCTTGGACCTTCTTTGCGGGCCCGTCTCGGGGCCTGGGGGCATCGAGAAAACGATCCAGGGGGAAAGAGCTCTGGTCCCGAGAGTGCGGTCCATGGTCTGGAGGCCCGCGTCCCGAAACAAAATTGTGACGTCGGATCGGTGGATGCCAAGGAGGGGGAGGAGGATGTGGAGGAGGAGAAGGAGGAGGAGCAGGAGAAGGATGATGATGAGGCCGAGGAGGAGGAGGGGGAGGAGGAGGAGGAGGAGTAGGAGGAAGGAGGGAGTCGGGGAACACGCGATCCGGAGTGAAGATCTGGTCCCGAGAAGGCTGTCGATGGTCCAGGGGCCGGCGTCGCGAAAAAGTTCGGGGCTCAAGAGACGGGGGTTAATGCAAACAGGGGTCAGTCAGAGCGCCAGATCTTGCAGGATCCTGCAGAGCCAGGGTTGCACGGACCTGGGTTAGCGCCCAAGATCCTGCAGGATCCTGCAAAGCCCGACTGACCCTGGTTCGTATTGACCTGGGTCAGTGCGTCCCCGAAAAGTTGTGACGTCGGATCGGTGGATATTATCGGGCGGGGCTAGGACAAGGATAAATCCTATCCAGAGTGTTTCGTACCGCTCTCAGAGCGTTCCAGAACGCTCTGAGAAGGCCGCCGCGCTCGAGACATCCTCCAGAGCTGGCCAGATTTCAGATCTTCTCCATTCCTCACCCGATTTGATCCTCGTCCTGGCTTCCTTAAGATATTAGGAGGATAAGAAGAAGGAGGAGGAGAAAGGAGGCGAAAGGAGGAAGTCGGGGCACAAGCAATGGCACAAGCATCAAACCTCGGAGGACCGCCCGGATTTTTGGATCGGCGCTGGACCCTTTCTCGGCCACGCGCAGAGGGGGGTAGGGGGGGGAAGCCTTCTTAGACGCACCCCTGCTTAGAGGCGCGGGCCTTCTCTATATAGGTTTAACGCCGGCGCCTTCTAAGAAGCAGCCTCCTTCTCAGTTGCCCTCCCCCCTCCCCCTATCCCCCCGTACGCGCCGCCAACTCATCCTGGCGCGCGGAGCGCGCCAGGGAAGGCGCTGGAGGGGCCGCCAGGGAGCTCCAGCGCCGATCCGAGGAATCCGCGCGGACTTCAGAGTTTCACGTTTTGTGTCGTTGTTTTTACCTGCAGAGGGGGGAAGGAGGAGAGCAGGAGGAAGTGGGCCACGTGCTGGGCGGCCATGCGGGAGGTTGCGCTGCTTCCGTTTGCGGGCCCCAGGGCCTCTATGGCTACTCACGGGCTTCTGGGAAGTTTCGGCGGGCTCTGGTCCTTTGGTGATATTCCTGGATACTGAGGTCCTTGGCATGGGTATGCGTCCACTAATTGACCCTCTTCGTTAGGACGCGTTTTGGGTAGGCTTTGTGGCCCCTTGGAGGCCAACGTCAGCATTCCCGCTGGCCAGGCCCCAAACACGGCATATGATTTTGATGGGTTTGGGAAATTGTGCCTTTTGCATGTTCCGATGACTTCTGCGATTTCGCGCGATTTGCGCTTTTTGTGGTTCTATGGCTTTACAGGGTAGCAGCCGAGAGCGGGTGCCAATCAGGACCTCTTTGGGCTCCCGGGAGCCTCCCAGGATCTTATGTCCAGGGGCCTCTGCAAGGCCCAACTCTCGACCGACACTGTAAGAATCTCCCTGTGCAAGTGTTGCGGGGGGAACAATTCAGTTATCGTGCAAGGGATTTTTGCCGTGGTCGTCGCCATCAGTGCTGCCGTCGTCGTCGCTGGCGCCACCATCGTCGGGATCTCCCGCAGCGCTCGGCTCCGTTCCCACCTCTGAGGAGATTGTGCTTCGGTGCAGGTACTGCGGCTCAGCGACCGAGATGGCCCGCTCGGCGAGCACGATCCTGAAGGCCTGCGTCCTGGCCCTGGGCGCGGCGGCGTGCCTCAGCGCCGCCGGCCTGTCCTTCGTGGCACCCCCGCGCGCGGCGCCCGAGGCGCAGGCGGCGGCCGCCGCGCTGGCGGGCCTGGCCGCGGCGCAGCCCGCGCTGGCCTACGAGGGCTCCATCACCACCGACAGCGACGGCTTCCAGGCTGGCGGCCTCTTCCTCGGGCTCGGCATCACCGCCGCGACATTCCTCTTCACCGTCTTCAACGTCGTCGGCCCGTACTGGAAGGCGAAGAAGGGCGACTACTACACGCCGAAGTGAAGCGCGGTGAGCGCAGGGCTCGCGAGCCCGCGTCGGGCAGCGCACCCTACCATACCAGTGAAGCTTTTTGAGCAGAGACATCAGTTTTCCTACAGGCTTCCGCCACAGTTGCTCTGTCGAAAACGCACGCCTCTCTCCCAATCAGGGCAGCTCCTGCATTGTTGGGCTCCCTCTGGGCCCCTGGAGTCCTCTTGGACATTGCTTGGGCTGGTCTCTGAGCTCTTTCTGGCCTCTTTGGGTCCATTTGGGCCCCCGGAAGTTTCTGGAACATCCTTGAGTTCCTCTCTCGGCATCACAGGGGCATTCTTGGGATTGCGGCTCTCTTCGGTGCCGTTCGGAGGCATGCTGGGGGCTTCTTCAGTGGGAAGATGTCCAGGAGGGGAAAAACACGCAGACACAAAGAATCGTCGATTCCCCAGGGAAGCATGGAAAATATGGGAAATTGGGGGGGGGGGCGAAAATCCATAACAGACAGTAGAACATACGCGGAAGTCTGGGATATGTGGTCATTCATTTGTGTCTCCGTGGGCCCCTTCAGTGTGGGATGGGTTTAGAGATGTCAGATAGGGCACGATCGCACCTAGGTTGGCCCCCCCCTCCCCCGCACGGCGATGTCCAATCTCTTCAACCTCCTCCCCCTCCTCGATCGAGGAGGAGGAGGAGGAGGAGGAGGAGGAGGAGGAGGAGGAGGAGGAGGGGCACCTGGAGTCCTCTTGGACATTGCTTGGGCTGGTCTCTGAGCTTCTCAGAGGCCTTCTTTGGAGTGGGGTTCTTTTAGGAGCCTCTCGTAGGCATGCTGGGGCCTTCTCGAGGCTCTATTCAGGCCTTCCCAAGGGACCTGTTGGGCCACCTTGAGGCACTCTTAGTTCTTTCTGGCCCATCGGAGACAGCAGAAGTGAGAACCTGAAACGGCTGGCAACATCACATTGTGGCCTCCTCTTGCCCCCATGGGATGTCTGAGAGCTAAGTGGGCAGCAAGGACCGAACTCGATCACCTCCTCAGCTTGAAACAGAGTGGCCTTTCGGAGTGTGGGCGCAGTCAGAGAGGAGGGAGGGAGGGAGGGAGGGAGGGAGGGAGGGAGAGAGAGAGAGAGAGAGAGAGAGGGAGAGAGCTGGAGCCTGCGTTGCAATGGGCGTGCAGCCTGCACGCGCAGAGGGGCCGACATGGGGATGGCGATTCTGACGACAAAGATATCGGTAACGATGACCCTGACGATGACGATTATGATGATGCTGATGATGATGAGGAGGATTAGGACGAGGATGCTGCTGATGATGCTGCTGCTGGTGGTAATGATGATGATGATGATGACGATGATGATGATGATGATGATGATGATGATGATGATGATGATGATGATGATGATGATGATGATGATGCTGATGATGATGATGGTGATGATGATGATGCTGCTGATGATGATGATGATGATGATGATGATGATGATGATGATGACGATGATGACGACAATGGTTATGCTTATGATAGTGATAATGATGTTGCTGATGATGATGCTGATGCTGATGTGTGATGGAGTTCCACTTTTCAGGGGTTAGGTTTAGCATGTACATCTTTCTCTAGAGAGCAGAAGGCAGAATGACAGACATTCACGATCTGTTACCGGGTTTGGCTCAAGGCAAAAAGGCATCCGCTCATCCTGCTGCTGCCACAGTTGGTAGCGGAGCGGGGCTGGCCATGGCCGCAGCGGGCGGCACGGCGCGCTGCTAGGCGTCACTGGCAGCAGCGTGCGTGCGGCTCCATCGGCCGGGCCGGTCTCGCTCGTCGAGACGTGCAGTGTGGGATCCACGGCAGGTGCCGGCCATGCCGGCAGACGAGACGTACGCGACGCGGACTATAGACGGCTCAGCAGGCCAAGGGGACGGACCAGCTGGGCGTGCAGAAGGTCAGCAGGCGGCGGCCTCGCCCTCGGGGGAGACACTACCAGCACAGCTCACTGCCCAGGTGCAGGACTTGGTGCGCAAGTGCCTTAGCGAGCTAGTGCCAGACACTAGCAAGGGCGGCCGCGCTGCTGGCCAGGACACGGCGTCGCGGCCTAGTGGTGGCGAGACACGGCGTCCCGAGGACGTCGACCCGTGGGAGGAGAAGGACCCTTGGAACCAGAGGCGCAACGGCGGAGAGTCGTGGCGCGACCAGGGCGACAAGGGCGGCTGGAACGACAGCCAGTGGCAGGGTTGTTCCAGGTGGCAGCAGGATAGTTGGCACTCCTCCGACGAATGGCAGATGGGATCCTGGTCGGCGCCAAACACTCGCGGGGACTTCACGGGTCCACCAGCATGGCCGGGCTGGACACACTACCGCCAGTGGAAGAAGGCCGTGCAGAGATGGAATCGGAGTACCGACGTTCCGCTCTGGCGACGATCAGAGAAGTTCTTGGCCCTATTCGACTGGGCCATGCAGTCCAAGTTCGACGACGTGCCCGAGAGTCAGCTGACCAACAACCAGTGGCTCGACACCCTCCTGAAGAGGATGGACCTCATGAGTGGAGAACGCGAGGGAGACGAACTCCGGAGAGTGGGTCGTCGGGCGCTGTACGAAGGCACGCGCGACCACAAGGAGTCGCTAACGCAGT
The DNA here is from genome assembly GCA_963575745.1 of Prorocentrum cordatum. Classification (NCBI taxonomy): domain Eukaryota; class Dinophyceae; order Prorocentrales; family Prorocentraceae; genus Prorocentrum; species Prorocentrum cordatum. The sequence continues at coordinate 360,594 of CAUYUJ010013803.1, read as the reverse complement.
ACGTAGCCAGGCGTGACCTTCAGTTCCAAGAGGCCGAGGGCAACGACCTATGGCTCTCGGAGAAGCTCAAGGGTCTGATGCTAGAAGAAGGGGCAGGTCTCTCGGCACAGGGTCAACAGAATATGAGAACCCTGACCCAGGGCAGCCTGGACTACAAGCAGGTGGCCTGGGCGCTGCGCCAGATGGACTTCGGCGGCTCTGAGCGGCTGATGACTGGTAGGGCAGCGTCTCATCCCGTCATGGCCGCAGAAGCCGGCCAGGCGGGAGAAGCCTCAGGCTCCCTCTTCCCTCCGCCTCCTCCGGTCCCGGGCACCGAGTCGTACTATGGTGACCGGCAGGACGAGGCAGAGGACTTCGAGGACGGCTCTGAGGACGAAGACGATCCCGAGCTGAGCGAGGACGAGGTACTGGCCATCCTGGCGGAGATGGAGGATCTGGAGCTGGACGAAGACGAGGCCGAGGAGGTTTTCGTGCAGCTCGAGCAGAAGAAGAGGACGTGGAAGGAGAACAAGGACCTGAAGCGAGCGGCCAAGAGGGACCGCGAGTACTTCAGGTCCACAGGCCGCGTGGCTGGAGGTGAAGGTCACGACGGCCGTCGAGGCGGACGTCCGGGCGCGCGGCCAGCCAAGGGCCGCGGCCGAGGGGGCGGTGATCGCCGGAGACCTGAGCATCACCAGAGGATGACGCGCGAGCAGTTGATGAAGGTGACACACTGCAAGAGGTGTCTCCAGAAGGGACACTGGTCCAGGGAGTGCCCGAACCCGCCGGCCTCGGACGACAAGCGCAGGGCTTCGGACAAGAAGAAGAACCTGGCGGGCTACGCGTTCACGGGCTGCACGACGGCCGGACCGTGCCTTCCAGTGGTGACCGGCGACCAGCTGGAGACACTGAAGGAGATTCAGGAAGAGGTGAACGCGGTGTTCCTGACGACGGCGGCCAACCAGGGCCTGGTCGACCCCGGCGCCGGCAGCGACATCGTGGGCCGCATCTCGCTCAACCGGGAGTCGCAGGAGCTGGCCCGTCTCGGGCTGCGGTGCGTCCAGGTGCCCGAGTCTGTGAAGCCGTTGCGCAGTGCTCACGGGGTAGGCGGCCCGGCCAAAGTCATCGCCACGGTGTTGTTTCCTCTGTGCTTGGGCGGCGTGCTGGGCATCGTAGAGACAACGGTCCTAGACGAGGACGTGCCCCACATTCTGAGCGTGAGTCTGCTAGACTTCCTGAAGTGCGTGGTCGACTTGCCCAGGAACATCTTGGTGTCAGGGACGCTGGAGGAAGACATTCCCATGACCAAGCTCAGCACAGGGCACCGCATGGCAGACATTATCGGACCAGTTGCCGGAAGAGGCAGGGCGCCTCGCGATGCAGTGAGCAAGTATCCTTTCTTGACGGCAGCATCGTTTTTGCTTGACGGGGACCGGGCTCCCGAGATGAGCTCGGACGGGACTGTGACTCAGTACATCATCCCTCTCCTCGTGATCCTCCTCCTTCTCATCAGGCGTCGAGGGTCTCGAAGGGCCCCAAGGCACAGCTTGATCAAGGTCAAGAAGGGCCTCCAGGTGGGCCCGACGGACAACGCGATGGGGGTCAGGGGGGACGACGACAGGCTCGGCCTCCAGGAGGGCCACTTAGATAAGGAGCTGTCGGGCCTCGCGGGCCTGACCGGGAACGTGATCAAGGGGGTCTACCAGCCAAGGGCTCAGTTAGCGTCCCAGAGACTCGTCAAGGGCTTAGGATCAACCGGGAGCGCTAAGGACGTGCACGGGACCACCAGCGACCACAACGGGACGCTCTCAGAGATTCGGAGCTGCCCGCACGTGTCTCGTTACGTAGCGCATTTCGGCTCGAGCTCAGAGATCAGCTTTCGAGATTTCCCGAGCAGCGGACTTCTTTCAGCATCCGAACTCAGTGAGGCGGCCGATGGCGATCCGTGCGCTGTCGTTCGCAATGATGACCAGTGCCGTGCTGGCGGGCAAGAAGGAACCCGGCGCGAAGGCAGCCACCGAGGAGTTCCTGGCGAGGCGCGATGCGGCATTGGCCAGTGCAGAGGGCGAGACGAGCGACGACGTCAGCTCCATCGAGACGGTGCTGCCTGGACAGGGCAGCGGCCAGCCTGGGGCCCCGCCGTCGGACGACACGATGATTCAGGAACCAGGGCCGCCTCCACCTCTGGGGGCTCAGCCGATGCCGTGGGCTGCAGCGGGAACCGCGGCACACGTGCCCCCAGCACCTCTCGGGCCTCCGCCTGCCGAGTCGGTTGGAGCACTCCACCAGCCTGCAGCTGCCCGGGGGACAGCGGGCCAGACGATGCAGCCTCCTCCACCAGCGGGGCCGCCTCCCAACTGGCAGGCCACACTGAGCCAGCAGGCCGGACTGCTGATGAGTCAGCAGGCAGTGCTTACGGGCCCGGCGGCCACCAAGCCTCCGCCGGTCCAGGATGCGACACCACCGGGAGCAGGGGCGGCAGCGGCAGCACCTCCGCCCAAGTCTCCTCCCGCCTGTCGCCACCCGCGCTGTGCTATTCGCTACTTTGGAAACCAACGCGGATCGGGTTCACGATGCTCTCACTGTGGCGAGCGTCTGACATGGATCCCTCGCGCGGCTGGCGCTGGAGGTGCCGGGCAAGGCGGAGGACAGCACACGGCCGCGGAGGCCGCCCGCGCAGCCGCAGCAGCAGCACAGCAGGCAGTGGACATGATGCAGGACAGTCCCCAGTTTCGGGCAGGCGGAGCAGCATTGTCGACAGTGAACAGCCTGAGTGCCCTCCTCCAGGGCCTTCAGTGGCAGTTGGCGTCGGTCCCGGAGAGCGTGAGGGCACTGGACCGTGTCCAGGAGGTCCTCGACAGGATGGTGCAGGTGGTGACCACCCAGCAGAATGCGCCGTCATCCCAGATCGAGGAGGGGCTCCAGCAGATCTACTTGAACGTGGTAGAGATCCGCAGGCTCATCGGGAGCTTCGAGGGCTTTGCCGAGACGCTGGACGGGATCCACAACGCTGTGGGCGGCATGGCCAACTCTGTCACGCACGTGGAGGCTGCTGTCTCCCAGCTCGGACAGATGATGGTCCAGATAGGCACTGCAGTGACGGGACTGGTCCACATAGCCAATGCTCAGCTACCAGACCAGGACATCGAGGGCCAATGGACATCAGGGACAGCTTCGGGCTCCGGTGGCCAGGGCCCAGACGGAGCGCAGGGCGGTCCCGACTCTACGATGACTACCACGACCACCGAGGAGCACACGACCACAGCTCCAGCAGTCATGAGGACGACGTGGTGGAGTCTGGGTCCCATCGCGGAGGAGACCGAGAGTTGGGAGGTTCTCCCGAACGAGGCCGAGATCGGCCAGTGAGTCCAGCGAGCTGGGGCGGCAGCACGAGGCGCAGACCAGACCCCGAGGGTTTTTCCCTCGGAGCGCACGGGCGCAGCGGTACGAGGGTACCCGGCCCGAGCCTGGTCGCCAGCTTTCAAGCATGCGAATGCATTTCTTCTGTTCTGCACGAGGCCGCCGCTGAGGCAGGCGAGCAGAACGCTATCTATCCATCCTCCTCCCTTCCCAATCCTCCAATGTTTCTCTATCCCGTGAGCACCGGGCCCGGGAGCGGCACGAAGCGAAAAGAAGAACCGATCGAGGCACCTCTTAGCCAGAAGAAGCACAATCAACTGCGGGGGTTTGCGGGCGGTTCTGGGGCCCTCGAGGGCCCAGGGTTTGAGGGGTTCGAGTGGCTCGACGGGGATGTCACGAATGACGATCGAGAGGCCTCATGCCCAAGCGAGGTCAGGGAAGCGTTGGAAGCCATGGCGACCTTGCGGAGCACGGGTCGCGAGCAACCGAGTCGGAGGGCCTCCCGGAAGGCCAAGCGGGGCACGAGCTTCCTCGAAGTCTTCTCCCCTCCCAGGATAGGTCCTAGAGTGCAGAAGCGAGGAGGGGCGGTCGGCAAGGTTGTTAGCTGGGACCCATCTACCGGCTGGAACTCAAGGAATGCTAAGGACCGCAGAAGGCTCTGGAGAAGTATACGCGAGGAGGAACCTCAGACCATCTGGGCCTGTCCTCCGTGCCGGGTCTTCTCTGCCATCAGTCGCTTGAGTGAGGCGGTCCGAGATCCCATCGCCTGGTCCAGGGCCATGCACGAGGGACTCGAGGACCTAATATTCTGCATGAGGATCGCTGATTATCAGATCAGCCACGGTCGGTTCTTTGCTTTCGAGCACCCTCTGTTCGCCATGTCCTTGGACGCCCAGGTGGTTCGCGCGATCTCCGAGTTGCCCCAAGTGAGTCGTATCCGAGTGGACATGTGCACGTTTGGCCTTAACGTTACAGGGGAGGGTCTTAACAAAAAGCCGACAGGGATTCTGACGAATCATCCGCGGCCCCAGGAAATCTTGGGGGGTTGTTGGTGTGACGGCAGCCACAAGCATGTGCTGCTGGAAGGAAAGTCCAGGACCTCCCGGGCTCAGGTTTACCCTCCCCGATTCGTCGAGGCCGTGGCGCGCGCGGTGACAGAACAATGGAGCGGGGCGAGTCAAGGTCGAAAGGTCGCTTGGTCAGAACTCGACGAGAGTTCCTTCCCAGTCGGTAGTCTCGGCGAGGAAGATATCGATGATCAGGACGACAGTGGTGAAGACGAGCCAGAGACCAGGCCCACTCCTACCGACCAGCCCAGGGAACCCGAGCCAGAACCTAGCGAGCAGGAGAAGCGCCTCATCTTTCGCTTGCATCACAACATGGGGCACCCCGACAATCGTAAGTTCATTAGGGTGCTGCGTGCAGGAGGCGTGAAGATACATCTGCTCCGTTGGATCCGAGATTCGTTCAAGTGCTCAGAGTGTTCGGAGCGTTCCAGGACCACGAGCCACAGACGCGTGGCTCTACCTCGGACTTTCAGATTCAACCACATCGTCGGTGTTGATCTCTTCTTCCTTCCCTTTCAGGATCAGACAGTGCCGTTTCTTAACATTGTTGATCACGGGTCTAATCTGCAGATCTGCGTGAGGATCGAAGAAGCTAAGGCGGCCTGTGTCTGGAGGGCTTTCGTGCAGGCCTGGGTTCGTCCATTTGGGGCTCCACATTTTCTGTTATCAGACGGCGGCTCAGAGTTTGAAGATCGTTTTGCCAGGGGACTCGAGCAGTGGGGAGTGTTGCATCACATATGCGACGCCAACTCCCCTTGGCAAAATGGTCGAGTGGAGAGGCACGGAGGTTGGATTAAGGAACGCATCAAGTCAGAGTTAGAGGCAGGTTCCTCGATACCTGCGGATCTTCCCGAGCTGGAGGAATTAGTGTACGAGTTGTGTGCCCATAAGAATCGGTTTTGGCACAGAGGGGGTTTCACCCCGCTCCAGCTGGCCCCGGGGGAAAATCCGCGATTGCCCCACGAAATCCTGTCGGACGACCATCTGGGCTTGCCCGGATGGCAGGGCAGTTTGAGGCCTGCCGCCGAGCAAGACTCAGCTGGCGCGGAGTTTGCGCGTTCTCAGAAAGTCCGTGAGTTAGCCCGCAGGCTGGCTCTGGAGACGACCTCTCGAGAAAAGATCCAGAGAGCGAGTAAGGCCCGAGCCGGACCGACAGTGACTTTCACGCCGGGCCAATGGGTTTTCGTTTGGCGTCGAATGACCAGATCGGGACCAAGGGCCGACACGCTCGGCCGGAGACGAGACGCGTGGACCGGGCCAGGCATTGTGGTGCTCTCAGAGCGCGGAACGGTTTGGGTGGCCGTGAGATCTCGCTTGTGGAAGTGTTCCCCAGAGCAGGTGCGACTGGCTTCCTCCGAAGAAGAGTTCGGGATTCAGTTGGGTCAAGATCCACAGTGGCACGACCTGCTTGGCCAGGCCAGGACCAGGAGAGCTGCTGCTGTCGACGTGCAGCGAGAGGGCCCCCCTCCGGACGATGCCTGGGACCAGGCCTTGTCGCCAGGATCCGATGCGGCGCCGAGTGTCCCAGCGGGCCCTCGAGCTCAATTTGTTCCTGCCAGGGGTCAGGGGTTCGGGGCCGATCGGGACCTCGAGCCCACGGGGCCTAGCTTAGGCCGGGGGGTTGTGGGTCACCCGAGGCCTCCCTCATCGTCCGGGGGTTCGGTGATCGCCAGAGCGGGTCCGAGAGAACCCGACTCCCGTCCATGTCCGAGGAAGCGGAGGTTCCTTCGAGGCAGGTCACTTCGGACAGTAGTCGAGTTGCTTTGTCGCCCCAGGTCGTCCCCTCTCCTCCTCCCGAGAGAGCGGCTGAGGCTCCCGCGCGAGGGCCCGAGCCGACGGCGGCAGCGGCGAACGGCAACGGAGCGGCCGACGTCTCTGCGGCCCCTCCCATTTCCCCCCTCTCTCCTCTTTTTTTTTTTCTCTCTCTCTCTCTCTCTCTCTCTCCCGCTCCCTTGGTTCCCGGGGACTCTCTCTCTCTCTCTCTCTCTCTCTCTCTCTCTCTCTCTCTCTCTCTCTCTCTCTCTCTCTCTCTCTCCTCCTCCTCCTCTCCCCCCTGCTGGGGGGCCGGGGCCAGGACCGGGCCGGGGCAGAGCAAGACTCACCCAGCCATCTGACGTACCGCCGTGTATCCTGAGGCGCCGAGCCGAGGACATGCGTGCTCTCAGCTGTCCTCCCGGCACGGGCGAGGCAAAGCGGGCTCGAATCGAGCCTCCCCCCGGACTCGCTCCTCCGAGCGAGGGGGCAGGTGGCGCGGACGGCTCAGGACTCCCTCCTCTCCCTGAGGGACCAGGGCAGGCTTCGGAGGCCGCTCCCCCTCCTTCCAGCGTTGCTGAGACATCTCCTCACTCATCTCACGATTTACACGGGCCAGGTCAGAGACCGGACCGAGAAGCTAGAGGTATCGTCGGTCGAAGGATCGAGGAGTTCGAGGATCGAGCTCGCAACCGCGACCGGTCTCCTCGGCGCGGGTTTTTCGTGGTAGAAGCCGAAGACAACGGGGGCGCGTGTCTGACCGAGGTCCCGGGGATTGAGCCGGGGGCGGGAGTTTTCGCTGCTAGCCGTGGCGGCGAGGTCTCGCTCGGCAAGTTAACGGCGGCCGAGAGGGCCAAGTTCGAGGTGTCAGATGACACTGAGTGGGGAACTATGATGAAGTCAGGAACCGTGGAGGTGATATCACCTGCTCGGGCGAAGGCGGTCAGGGAGGTCTGTCCCGAGCGGATCATCACCAGCCGCATGGTGAGACGGTGGAAGCCGGTGGAGGGCGCCTTCTCTGAGCCTCAGGCTAAGTCCCGCTGGTGCGTGCATGGACATGAGGACCCGGGCACGGGGTCACTATTTGTCTACTCCCCCACTCCTCAGACTACGTCCATCCATATGTTTCTTCAGGTCATGATGAACCTGTCCCTTTTAGGAGATATAGCCGACGTCAAGAACGCGTTTTGCCAATCCGATCCGATGCGTCGTTCTCAAGGAGACATATATGTCGACCCATGTGAGGGTATCGAGGTTGAACGCGGATCGCTGATTTTCTCAAGGTCAATGTGTATGGCCTCGACGATGCGCCACTCGCGTGGCGCAAGACCGTCGTCAGCTTCCTAAAGGATAAGGGTTTCTGCAGGAGTCTGCTGGAGCCGTGCTGGTGGACCCGGTACGACTCGAGAGGCAGAATCCTCATCATGATCCTTCTGGAGGTGGGCGATTTTCTGATTGCCAGCGAATCACCAGAGTCACGGAAGTGGCTGAGGGAGACTCTCGAGAGTCGATTCCGGTTCGGGAAATACCGTGACTGTCATGCCGGTCCCGTCGAATACGCAGGCAGATCCGTTCGGGTGGGTCCCCAGCGCACCACTATCGATCAGGAAAAGTACATTCTCGAGGAGCTCCGCCCGATCGTGCTGGCCAGGGGAAGGTTGGGTCAAAAGAAAACGCCTCTCGACAAAGAGGAATTCAAGTCCCTTCGGTCGCTTATATATAAGTTGAACTGGGTCGGACGGGAGTCACGACCCGAGGCCGCAGGTGCGGCTAGCATTCTGGCCAGCAGGCTCAAGGAGCCTACCGTGGGGGACATTGCGTGTGCCAACAAAATGGTGCGCCACCTCAGGGCCACGGCCTCTAGGGGCCTGAGCATCTGGCGACTCGACCCGGAGCGCATGGCGTTTGTGTCGTTTTCTGATGCCGGAGGGGTTGGGGCCAGCGAGGGGCAGCTAGACGACAGGGGCCTTCCCCAAGACCCCACTCAGGGCGCGTGGATGGTGCTTGCGACGGACAAGAGCGTGATAGATAATCGTGTCGTTCGGGCTTCGATCCTGGGGTGGGGGAGCTCGAAGCTCCGTCGGAAGGTGACTTCCACGCTAGCCGGTGAGACGCAAGCACTCTCCCAGGCCGTGGCTGAAGTTGAGTTTCTGCAAGTTTTATATAGGGGCATCGTTTTTCGAGATGTCAACGTTTCAGATCTCTGCAAGGGCGCAGGACCGTTTACTACCGTGCTGAGAAGCAACTGCCGGCTCGGCAGTCGCGTGGAGCAGGTCCATGTCGTAGATGCTAAAAGTATGTACGACACCATGCTCAAGGACGGGCATGCAAGTGCGCGTGACCGGCGCACGGCGCTGGACCTGGCAGTGGTGTGCGAGACGTTAGAGAATGCCCGCGGACATATCCGCTGGATACCACACGGCAGGATGCCGGTGGACGCCATGACTAAGGATGATATCACGAAGGGGAACGCAGCATTGGCCAGTCTGCTCACCCATGGTAAGCTTGTTCTAGTCGACGAGTCCGCAGAGCTAGACCGTCGAAAGCAAGATCCTGGGCACAAAGATAGGTCCCAGGCCGCCTCTCGGAGAACTCTTGCTCAGGACTCTGATCTGGTGTCATGGTCGGCTATTCGCGGTGTCGTCCCGGGTCCGGAGCTCGGCAACCTCTCTTCTCCTCTCTCTCCTTTCCTCGATCCTGTGCAGCAGGACGACTGACTTATGCGTACAGTACTGTTAGGGGTTGCTAAACCTACTAGAAAGTCTGACCCATGTGATGGAGTTCCACTTTTCAGGGGTTAGGTTTAGCATGTACATCTTTCTCTAGAGAGCAGAAGGCAGAATGACAGACATTCACGATCTGTTGCCGGGTTTGGCTCAAGGCAAAAAGGCATCCGCTCATCCTGCTGCTGCCACAGATGGTCATGCTGCTGATGATTATGCTGCTGATGATGATGATGCTGATGATGATGATTATGCTGATGATGACGATTCTGATGCTGTCGATGCTTATGCTGATCATTATGATGCTGGCGATGGGTCGGTGGTGGGGTGCTGATTCTGATGATGTCGATGACGACGACGACTGCTGCGACGACGACGACGGTGAAGGTGATGATGATGCTGATGTCGATGACAGTTTTGATGTTGATGCTACTGACAATGATACGGGCGGTGCTACGGATGATGACAAGGATGACCATGCGGGTAGCTATGATGATGGCAGTGCTGCTGCTACTGATGATGATGCTGATGATGTTGACACTGATGTTGACGATGGTGATGACGGGGGTAACGATGGTGACGTGGACGATGACGATGACCATGACCATCACGATGACGACGAGGATGATGTTGGTCTGATTTTGACGCTGCTGATGATGATTTTGCTGCTCATGATCATGCTGGTGATGATGATGATGATGACGATGACCATGCTGATGATGTCAATTGTGATACTGATGATGGTGATGATGATGGTGGTGATGCTGATGATGCTTATCATGATGATACCGCTGATGATTATGACGACGCCGACGTTCATGATACTGCTGCTGATGATGACACGGACGATGATGGTGAGGAGGTTGTTGCTGACGCCGATGCTGATGCTGACGTCGATGCTGATGCTGACGAGTTCGTGGCTGCTGTCGCGGACTGTGCTTACGATGATGATGATGATGATGATGATGATGATGATGATGATGCTGATGATGATGATGATGATGATGATGATGCTGATGCTGATGATGCTGATGATGATGCTGCTGCTGATATGCCGATGATGATTTTGATGATTCTGATGACGTTGGTGCTGTTTGTTGTTGGTGATCCTGATGGTGCTGCTGCTGGTGATGGTCAAGATCATGTTTCTGATCTAGATGCTACTGCCGAGGAAGATTATGATGATTATGAGGCGGCTGCCATTTACTACGATGATGCTGACTCTAATGCTGATTATGCTGATTATTATGATGATGCTGATGCTGATAACGATGATGCTGTTGATGCTGATGACGATGTTGCTGATGATGATGTTGTTGACGCTGATGATGATGCTGATGATGCTGATCCTCATCTGCATGCTGGTGATGATGATGCTGCTGCTGCTGCTGCTCACGACGACGACGACGTTGACGGCGACGATGATTATGATGATGATGCTGATGATGATGATGCTGATGATGATGATGATGGTGGTGGTGGTGGTGGTAGGTTGGGATGGTGCTGACGACTGTGGCGGTGGTGGTGGTGGCGATGTGTGTTATGGACGTGATGGCGGTGATGATGATAATGATGTTGATGACGATGATGACGGTTGTGGTGGCGGTGACGGCGGCGGTGGCGACGACGAGGACCGACGATGATGCTGATGATGAGAGTGCTGCTGATGATGCTGCTGCTGCTGGTAGTAATGATGATGATGGTGATGAGGACCAGGATGATAATGATGATGCGGAGCAGGATAATGATGGTGATGCTGATAATGATGATACTGATGATGATGATGCTGATGATGATGATGATGATGCTGATAATGCTGATGTTGATGAGAACGATGATGATGCTGATGCTGATGCTGATAATAACAATGATCACGATGATGATGATGATGATGATGATGATGATGATGATGATGATGATGATGATGATGATAATGAGGATGAGGATGAGGATGAGGATGAGGATGAGGATGAGGATGAGGATGAGGATGAGGATGAGGATGAGGATGATGGTGATGCTGATGATGATGTTGATGATGATGAGGATGACGACGGTGATGATGCTGCTGCTGCTGATGATGATGGTGATGCTGACGATGATGATGAGTATGATCATGATGAGATGATGAGGATGATGAGGACGATGCTGACTCTGATGACGATGCCGCTGATGATGATGACGATGATTCTGATGATGATGATGATGTGCTGATGATGCTGATGATGATGATGATGAGCTGATGATGCTGATGCTGATGCTGATGATGATGCTGATGATGATGATGATGATGATGATGATGATGATGATGATGATGATGATGATGATGATGATGATGATGATGATGATGATGATGATGATGATGATGATGATGATGATGATGATGATGATGATGATGATGATACTGATGATGGTCTTTTCTATTGAAGTTGAATGCCTTTCGAAGGGGGGGGGAGAGGCCGAAAGCTTGCTTTCCGCAGCCTATGGCTCACGAGCTGATCACCGCGGCGGCCCGCGGCGTATGCCCTGGCTGGGCCTCCCGGAGGGCTTGCTGGGAGTTCTGGACCGCTGGGGGGTGCCCGCACTGCAGGCCTGGGTCGCGCGCTGCCCGGCGACCGACATTTCGCCCTGCCCCTCGTGCCTGGCCTGCCCGCCGTGCCCTGGGGCAACCGTGGGCGCTACCGCGAGAGCGGTGGCCTTCGCCTGCCTGGCCGCGGGCCTCGCCGTTCGGCGCCCTGGGCGCGATTCGCGGCGCTGCGCCTGTGGGGGCCGCTCCGCTTCTCGGCCGAGTCGCAGGACAAGGGCACGGCGCGGGTTGGAGGGGCTCCCTCGCGCCTGGCGCTGGCGGCTGCTGCTGATGGCGGAGGCGTGGGCCTGGGTGCTGTACAACGTGGCAGGCGCGCCGCTCTTCCACCAGAGGAGGGTGGTGCGGCAATTGGCGCTCACGGATGACATCATCATCGTCCCTCCCGATGACATGGTCTACGCGGAGCGGCTGTTGGCCGCTGGGCCCGACATCGCCGCGGTGCGCTTCTCGGCGGCGAGGTGGCCGCCCCCGGCTGGGATCGCTCCCGAATCGACCTACAGGTTCGGCAGGGTGCCCTCGGCGGCGCCCGAGGCTGCCTGGCTCGCCGCGGCCACCGCCGAGGCGGACGCCGAGTTCGCGCGGCGCTTTCCTTGGGGTTTTGCTGCCTGCGGGTGGTGCGCTCCTCCCGATGAGCGGTGGGTTGCTGCCTGGAGCGCTCGCGCCCGCGGCGGCGGTGCCAGCCGCCGTGCCAGCTGCGGGGGGTCCTGCGGCGGGGGCTTTGGTGGCTGGAGCGCCGCCGCCTGCCGCCGGCGCGGCCGCCGTCGTGCCGCTGGGCGCCCCCCCAGCCGCGGCCCCGCCGCCCGCGCCTGCCTTTGGGGCCCCCATCGCCGCGGGGGCTCCTCCGGCTGTGGGCGCGTCTCCCGGGCCTGGCTGGAAGGACGACGGGGCCCGCCTCTCGGCCCCAACGGGGAGGCGCCCGCAGGCTGGGCGTGGGTGGTGGCAGAGGACGTCGGATCGTTCAGCTTCCGGACGGCGGTGCAGGTCGGCCCGATCTCCGGCATTGTGCTGGCGGCAAGGGCTGGCGGGCGGGGCATTGTCACGCCAGGCGCTGGCGTGTCGGCGGTGGCCTTCATCCTCGAGGACTGGAGGCGTGCCGACTTCACCTCGAAGTGGCGCGGGTCCGATCCTAGGACGACGGCTCGTCTCCCTGGCACCGTGGGCCCGCGCAGCTGGCTCGCCGTCGCCGACTCCGCGAGGGAGGTGGTGGATCCGCTCTTCGCGCTGCAGCCACGCTCGGCCGCCTGGCGTGTGTCCTGGCTGCTGCGCGAGGGAGGGCCCATCCGACGTCGCGAGAGTTGGAAGGCTCGGAAGCGGCTCAGCATCTCGGACTACGGCGTCGCGGAGCACCACGCGTTGGGCACTGCGCTGGAGGACCTCGCGACGGTCGCCGAGGTTAACGCGTCGAACCTGGTGGGTGTCGAGCGCCTCCCGCGGAAGATGCAGCTCATATGCAACAAGCTGGTGTAGAGCACAGTTGGGGCGAGACGCGGCGCGAGCAGGACGCCTCGCAGCAGAACTTGCCGCGGGAGGAGATCAGCGCCGTCATGGGCGGGACAGGGCCCTCCAGCCGCCCGAGCAGCAAGGTCTGCCCTGCGCTGCTCGACGTGGTGGGCAAGGAGCTCGAGCGCGTCAGTCAGTTGAAGAAGAATGTTCGCAAGCTTCGAGAAGAAGCGAAGGCCGCTTCTGGGGCCAAGGCCGGAGGCGCGAAGTCGTGATGACATGTTGCCCGGGGGGGTCTGCTGGCCCAGCCTCTCCAGGCGCTGCGGGAATTGGGCCTACCTCGGTGGTTACTTGCGCTACTGAGGGTGTTCGTAGCAGGCGCGGTGGCGCGGGCGCGGAGCGGCAGTGGGGCATCTTTCCGCTGCCTGCGCCTGCTGCCGCTGGCCCGGGCGGACTGGCTGCTGGGCGGGGCTCGCGCTGCATGCGGGGGCGGGCGCGCCGTGCCGCCTCCGCGCCGTGGCTCGCCAGGCAGGCGGTGGAGTCGCTCAGCGGCCTCAGCGGCGCTGTGGGGGGGGGGCTGCTCACTGACGCTTGGCTGTGCGACGCTGGCGCAGCTGCGCTGCCTGGCGCGCGTCGCGGACGCCGTCTCGATGCTGGGCCCCCCGCCGGGCGACTCCAGCCTTTGGCAGCCCTGCGGGAGCTCCAGGCTGCTCTGTCCTACGACGGCGTGCTGTCGACCAGGGCGGAGGCGATGGGCGTCTCCCGGCTCTCGCTGCCGCCCCCAGGTAACTGTCCTGTCTCGCTGGGGCGGTTTCTGGAGTCCGAGGTCTTCGATTCCGTCTATCGTGATATCTCGGACAAGGTCTTGCCAGATACCGAAGTTTTGCAGTTGAAGAAGGGTGCAGGCTTCAGGAAGCCCTGCGTGGATCCGATTCTTCGGGGCCGCCGTCGCTGCGCCGCGCTGGCGCGTCGCCTGCTGGAGGCTGGCGCGATCGATCTCGTCGGCGACCCCGGCGAGGTGATGGGCGAGGTGGGTCGGTTTCTTCAGCGCGCCTAAGAAGAGTGGGCGGCGGCGGCTCGTCGTGGGCGCGCGGCCCGCTGACTTCTGGTTCGGCGACGCCGCGGGCGTGCATCTGGCCGCGGGCGCGGCGCTGGCGGCGATCGAGCTGCCCGATGGCGCGAGCCTGTGGGCGCCCTCTGCAGGCGTCGCGGACGCATTCTACAACGCGGAGCTTCCGCGCGCTTGGCGGCCTTACTTCGCGCTCCCGCCGAAAGACGCGAGGAGGCTGGGGCGGGGGGCTGACCGCGGGCAGCAGCAGTCCCGGCTGCTGTGGCCGCAGCTTGCGGTGTTGCCCATGGGTTGGACCCGCGCGCTGGCCGTCTGTCAGCGGGCGTCGGAGTCGGCTGCGGGTCGGGCGGGGCCGGCGACGACGGCGAGGGTGTTGGACTGCCAAGTCTGCGGCTGCCGGTGCTCACCTTGAGCACGTCGACAACTTCGCCTCGCTCTCGCTGGATCGCGACACCGCCGAGCATATGAAGAACGACATGGTTGCGACGCTGCGCGAGAGCGGGCTTTCCGTTCACGAGGAGGAGAGCGTGGCCTTGCACGCGCAGCTGCTGGGCTGGGTCATCGATGGCGAGCGCGGGTCAGTGTCGCCGACACCGCGCAGGGCGTGGCGCCTGATCCTCGCCTCGCGGGCCCTCCTGGATATGCCGAAGGTCTCGGCGAAGCATGTGAGGCAGGTGGTCGGGAACTGCGCGTTCGTCTTTATGGTCGGGGGGCCGCTGCTGCCCATCTTCTCCGCCGCGTACCGCTTCGTCGCCAAGGCGGGCGAGGCGCCGCGGCAGTGGTGGCCCAGCGTGCGGCGGGGGCTGGCGTGGGCCATGGGCGTCGCGCCGCTGGCCTTGGTGGACCTGCGCGCCGAGTGGCTCGGGCGAGCCATGTGCGCGGATGCCTCCGAGTGGGGCCGAGGGGTGTGCGAGCGCGAGTTTGATGCAAGTCTTGTCCAGAAGCTTGGTCGCGTTCAGGAACGCCGGCGCTTCCGCGACCCCAGCGCGAGGACCCCTCGGGAGCAGCTCATGGCGCCCTCGGAGCCCGACGCGAGCCTCATCGACACCGAGTCGCCGTCGATGCCAATCGACCGCGGTAGATCGCAGGGCCCCGCGATGCCCTTCGATATCGTGAAGTCCGACAGCTCGATCGACGCGAACAGGAAACCTCGTCAACGTGATGTCCTCGAATTTCCAGCGACTGATCACTTGCGGCCTATGGGCTTCGAGCCTCTGGAGGTGGAGTGCGCCTCGGGCGAATGGGTCGCCATCTCTAGTGGGTCTGGGGGGCGAGAGGGGCACGTCGCTGCCTTGGAGGGGGGCCCTGATGCGCGCCCTGAAACATGTATTTCGAGATGCGAAACAGCATGGCGATTGCATTCTCTTTCTCTCGGATAGCCTCGCCGCCGTCCTGGCCCTCTCTCAGGGCCGCTCCTCGCGGCCAAGGATGGCCCGCGACTGCCGCCAGTGGGCCGCCCTGGCCGTTGCGGGCGGCATCGGCGCGGCGCTGCGCTGGATGCCGTCGGAGGCGAACCCGGCGGACCTGCCGTCGCGCCGGCCCCTCCGGATAGGGGCGCGGCTTCAATGGGGTGCAGTCGCCAGTCTGGCCGCCGCGCAGGGGCCCCGCTCTCCCGGCGGCGCCGGCGCGAGGCGCCGCCCCGCAGCCTCGGCCGCTGGCTGCGGCCCCTCCTCGGCGAGGCCGACGCGAAGCCGCCGCGGCGCGGCGCCTCGCCTGGGGGGGGGGCAGCCGAGGCAGCGGCCAGGCGCGCGGGCAGAGCGGCGGCGAGAGCGCCCAAGGCCGCCTCCCTGCGGGCCTCTGCGGGCCACGTGCTGAGAGCCCTCTCGGTGGCGGTCGCCACGAGGACGAAGTACCTGCGCCTGTGGGAGGAGTTCGCGCTTTGGCTGGCGATAGCGTCGGTTGCACTGCGAAGCGATGCGGCCGACGACTGCTGGCGCAGTGAATGGGCCAGAAATATGCCGAAGGCAGGAACCCCGAGCGGGGCGTGCACATGCTGGCGGCGCCGTAGTTGATGATGCCGCAGTTCGCTCGCGGGGGGCTGGGGCTGCCGAGGGCGCTGCAGGCGCTGCGCGGCTGGAGGGGGCGGGTGCCTGCGCGTGCCCGGCCCCCGCTGCCCTGGGAGGTCGTAGCCCTCGTCGCGGCGAGGCTGATTGACGTGGGCCAGACGCGCGCGGCGATCTACGTGCTGGCGACCCTCGCGGGCTACCTGCGCCCGTCCGAGGCTCTCAGGGCGCTGGGGTCACACCTGATCCCGCCAGCGCCCGGCGGGGCCTGCGAGGGCTGGTCGCTGGTACTTCACCCGCAGGAGCTGGCGATGCCGAGCAAGACTCAGGTCTACGACGAGGTGGCCCCCTTCGACGCGCCATGCTACGGGTTCCTGCCAGCGGCCCTGCGGTGGCTGAAGGCCTCGACGCACCCGGGCGCGCTGCTCTTCCCTTCCGCCCTGGTGCAGGTCAGCGCCCTCTTCGAGCAGGCGGCGGTCGACGCCAGCCTGGAGGTGCTGACCCCGCAGCTGTGCCAGCTCGGGCACTCGGGGCCGTCCGTCGAGCTGGCCTTCAAGCTGCGGACCCTGGCCAGCGCGAAGCTGCGAGGGCGCTGGAGGTCTGGCGCCTCGGTCGCCAGGTGCCTCGAGCCAGGCCGCGTGGACGAGCAGATGTAAAGGGTGCATCCTGCAGTGCAGCGTGCGGCCCTGCTGGCCCCCGCTCGGCTGGCCCCCCTCCCCAGTTGGCGCTGAGGAAGCTGCTGGGCCCTCGCCGCCGGACATCGCCTGGGGGCCCGACTGGGACCTCGTCGTTGCCAGGGTGGCGAAGCTGCTCCGAGGGTGGCCGGATGCTGGTCTGACCTGGGGCATGCACTTCGGCGCCCCGTGCCAGACCTGGACAAGGATCAGGGACGCGGGGCCGCTGAGATCTCCCGGTGAAGCGGGGTCTTGGCCGAGTCGCCTGAGGTCTGACACGGGGATCTGGGGTCTTGCTGCAGTGGCGCATCTTGTGGGCAGGGCTCGGATTGATATGGCCAACAAGCTTGTTAAACTGTGTGAGGGGCTCTGGGCTAGTTGTAAGCGCATGCAGATCCCTTTCGCGATCGAGAATCCAGCTATGTCGCGTCTCTGGCTCGCTCCATCGCTCCAGCGTCTTCGGAAGCAGCCGCGCGTTTTTTTGGGCGGTCACGCGCTATTGTCTGGACGGACCCCCCTGGGAAAAGCCGACGAGGCTTCTTGGGGTCCGCGTAGATGTCGCAGCGTTCGCTCGTCAGTGCTCGGGCTCGCGGACTCGTTGTAGCAGAACGGGCAAGCCACATCCGATGTTAGAAGGACGTGCTCCGGGCAGGCCCTCGTAGATTTTGGTGGCGCAACCTGATCCCAAGCCATTTGCGCCCCGCTGGGCTCCGCAGTTTCGTCGGCGCGCGTTTGCAGTCTGAAGCTCCGTCAGCTTCGCCTGTCTGGTTAGGTTGCTAGTCAAAGATGAGTGGCCTTCCGGAGCGTTCGGGGTGGTTTGGCCGAGGGGCTTTTCGGCAGCGCGGATTTCAGATGCTGTTTTCTCCGCTGCCGTGGCCCCCAGTCGCACGCGGTGCTGTCGTTTCGCTTCGAACGCATTCCGAGACTGGGCTCGGAGAAAACATCGTGTGGGCATGGTCTTTTCTTTTGAAATTGAATGCCTTTCGAAGGGCGGGGACAGGCCGAAAGCTTGCTTTCCGCAGCCTTCGGCTCACGAGCTCCCGCCCCCCCATCCCTAACTTCAGCTGCGCTGCTTGGCCGTGGCCGAGGGGGCCCTTCGGCAGCGCGGATTTCGGATAATGTTTTCTCCGCAGCCGTGGCCCCCAGTCGCACGCGGTGCTGCCGTTCCGCTTCGGGCGCGTTCCGAGACTGGCCTCGGAACGATAATGGTGATGATTTTGATGCTGCTGATGATGACGCTCTTAGGGGTGATTATGATGATGCGATTGATCATGGTGATGGTGATGATGATGAAGGTGACTACGGCGAAGGATGACGAGGACGAAGAGGATGATGATGATGATGAGGAAGAGGAGGAGGGGGGAGGAGAAACGGGAGGAGAATGAGAAGGAGGAGTGATTCCCAAACTTCCACCGCGCCTTACGGTTCCTACCAACAAGCGGGAGATCGCCAGCCGAATGGCGATTGATGACGAGGTGGCGGAACATAATAAGAGGTTGTAGTTATCTCGTGGTGTTCGGCCAGTCCCGCCATCGTGCTTGGGCCACGGACTACCAGCCCTTTGGGAACCTCTTCTCGTCTTTCGGGGGATCTCTTGGGGTCCTTTCGGGGGGCATCTTGGGGGCTTCTTGGGAACCCCCCTGTTGGAGACATCTCGAGGGCTTCTCTCCTCCATTCTCCCTCTCACCCTTCCTACTGCAAGTCCCCTATCGCCCTCGTTATCCCTCCTCCCTCCCTCCTCCCCGCTCCTTCCTCCTCTCTCCTCCCTTGTCCCCCGTATATCTTACCTCTCCATCCTTTCTCCTTCCTCCTCGTTCTCCCTCCCTCCTCCCTCCTTCCCCTCTTCCCGACGAAACCGAAGCACGACAGCGAGGCACTGAGTCAAAAGAAGGCGGGAAGGTAGAGTAGACGGACCAGGAGGAGGATGATGATGATGAGGGGGAGGAGGAGAAGAACGGATGGATATTAGGGGATTTGTGTAGGTACCGCGCACATTTGGTGCCCTTAGTTGGTGAAGTGCCGCGCGCACCCGGGTGAACGGCACTGCTTTCTCCGCTTACTGCGTTATTGCGTCCTTTCATTAATTTTCCCATGCCACCCGTCT
The DNA here is from genome assembly GCA_963575745.1 of Prorocentrum cordatum. NCBI lineage: Eukaryota > Dinophyceae > Prorocentrales > Prorocentraceae > Prorocentrum > Prorocentrum cordatum. The sequence continues at coordinate 341,839 of CAUYUJ010013803.1, read as the reverse complement.
TCATGGTACTACAAGAGTTGGTCAGGTCCTGTGAACCATGAACACATCGCTTTTTCCTAATCTCAAAACATAGTACATAATGTGGAGCATGAGCTGGCACTGAAGTGAATGGCGGCAACCCCGTGGCAATGTAAACATTTGTCGCGGGCCGTTTCAAGGTTTGGTGTTAGTATCCCCCCTGCTGTGCGCACCTCACATTGATCTCGAAACCCGCAGACGGTCGCGACGTCGCCGCGGGCGGGTGCGCAGTTTTGCCTGGACCGATGGGAAGAGGGAGTAACATAGGTAAGGGTTGAGGGGGGAATAGAAGGGGGTGAGGTCCTCCCTGAGAACAGCACCGACGCCTAATGAAGGCACCCCAGTCACCTCCAGCAGCCGAGCTCTGGCAGTCTGGAACAGATGCGCTGAACTTTAAAAACACCTCGGCAGGGTTGCCGCAAACAGCATCGTGCGGGCTTCTGCCTGAACTTTTCTCTGTAAGCGCCCTCGCGCGGGAGGCTGGGGAGGGCTTGGTGAAACGCGGACTGGCCAACCAGTAACAACTGAGTGATCGACCACGGTTGTCGCGAGCACGGGTCGTCGACCCCCACCAAGTCTAAGTTGCCGATGGACAGTCTCCTGGCAAGAAACAGGTAGAGGGGTCCAGGGGGTCAGAAGGGGGCGAAGATGCTGGCCGCTCCAAAGATGTACCAATCGAGACTTGATCTGTACATCGCGTTTGCCAGCTCAAGTTGTTTCCATATAGACCTGGGCTCCTCCAGCCTCCTCTTCCTCCTCCTCCTCCACCCTCCTCCCTCCTCCCTCCTCCCTCCGCCCTCCTCCGTCCTCCCTCCCCTCTCCGCCTTCTCCCTCCTCCCTCCTCCTCCTTCTCCTCCTCCTCCTCCTCCTCCTCCTCCTTCTCCTCCTCCTCCTCCTCCCTCGTCCTCCCTCCTCCCTCCCTCCTTCCTTCTCCCTCCTTCCTCCTCCATCCTCTGGTCTCCTCCTCCCTCCTCCCTACTCCCTCTTCCATCATCCTCCTACTGCTGCTGCTGCTGCTCCTCCTCCTCCGTCCTCCTCTTCATCCTTCCCCCCCCTCCGTCCTCATCCTCCGTCCTCCTCCTCAGTCCATCCTTCTCCTCCTCCTTCTCTCCCCCCCTCCCTTCCTCCTTCCTCCTCCTTTTCCCTCCTTCTTCCGGAGATCGACGAGGCTCTGCCGCCGCAAGGCTCGCGGCCCGCGCGTGCGTGCGAGGCGCGTTCGAGATCTACGTCGGGAAACAGCTTGTCTGGTCTTCGCTCAAGCACAAGCGGATGCCAAACATGCAGGAGCCTCCCCTCCCCGTCTTCTCCTTCTTCTTCTGCTGCTGCTGCTGCTCCTTCTCTCTCGGAAAAGGGGGTGCCGACACCGCTGCTCGTCCTGGCGAGCTGCCCTCGTCACCACAGGTGGGTTCTTTTTTGAATTTCTGGTCAGAATGCACCCCAAGAAATTCCCGTGGATTAGCAGTTTCGGTATCGTCTTATTAATCGTTTCGCTCATTCCGCTGGCCCATTTTCGCGGACCGGGAGGCAGTGCACAGGAAGTTCTTGGGAATTCTCTGAGGTTTTCGGGGATGTCTTAACCTGGAGCCTGTTTGGGGCTCTTGGGGGCCTCTTGGCGGCCTCCTGACCGCCTGTTGGGGGCCTCTTGCGTGAAAATGGGTGTGTTTTGCCCGTATCTGTGCAGCTAGAAACGCAGAAGATAAGCAGTTGGAGAGAAGAGACCGTATGATAGATGCCGTGGCAATTTCTCTCAATAGTATCAGGGGATCCCCTTTTTGAGCTATCAGCGATAACCAGTTATCAGATGTGTTCCAATTACCGACTGGGTTTCCCTGATTCCTAGTTGCTGTATTTGATTGGTCGTGCACGACCGCTTTCATATTGTTCGATTCCGCGGAGCTTACGTGCGGAAAGATAATAATGACTGGTCAATCTCCAACATCATTGACACTGGTAGCGGAGCAGTCAACGAAGGACGGCCTATGCTGAGTTGGTTCGTTTTTCATCATTGTAGTCCAGACGTGGTCTTTGCGGACAGGCAAATACTATTGTTGGGGTGAAAATGTGTCTTGCGATCGTGTGCGTGCATTTGAGTATACGCAGCAGTGGTTCCACGAGAGCAGTTCAGACTTCCTCGGAAGCAGTTCAGAGTTTCTCGAGAGCAGTTCAGATTTACACCGCACTCACATCTATACCCCTGGGTGGGTGTATGTGCGGCCGTTTTTGCGCTGTCATGTGCGCGCATGTGCGCGGCATGTGCCAGTCATGTGCCAGGCCTGTGCGGTCCTTCTTGGATGGACTTCCTACTGTGCACGTCGTGCCCGGGCATGTGCGGGGGCATGTGCGCTGTGTTTCGATGTATCCATCATACGCACATGCACGCACAGTCCGACGCACATGCGCGCACATGCCTGCACACGCGGGAGGTGTTCGAGAATCGCAAATCTGTCATCGGCACATGCACGCACATGCCTGTGCAACCTCTCTTCGGGAGGCCGCGCGGGCCCGCACATGCACGCACATGCGGTGAAGCGCGCGGGCGCACATGCGTGCACATCCCAATGCACATGCACGCTCATGCCCTAGGAGCTGTCTGGGACCCCTGTGCCTCCAATGCCTCCTGGCCTTCGCAGAGCTAACCTGGGGCGTGCCAGGGCTTCCTGAAAGAGTTGTTGTGCGTTTAGACTCGCCCGCTGCTGGCGGGGGCGGTATTCGCCCGGTTCGTGAGCTGGCGGTGGCGCGCCCGCCTAATAAAATACTCTCCCGCGCGCCTTCTCAGCTCGGCCGGAGAAGCAGGGATGGGGGGGGGGGTGGAGGGGGGGGGGAGGAGGGGGGGGCGGAGGAGGCGGGCGCCCCCGGCCACTGGCCCGCCTGCCTGTTCGGCTCGGCCAGAGGAGGAGGAGGAGGAGGAGGAGGAGGAGGAGGAGGAGGAGGAGGAGGAGGAGGAGGAGGAGGAGGAGGAGGAGGAGGTGAGAGTTGCGAGGATGTCTCAGGCGAAAGTGGCTTGACGGCCCGAGCTCAGGGAATCTCGGAATCGCTGGCCTGGCTCGGCCACCGGCGAGCTCGGCCTGTGCGAATACTGTGCGTACCTGTGCAGTGCATGTGCGGGACGTGCAAGAATGCCGGGGCCGGCGTTCGTCTCCGGACGCCGGCGCGTTCGCGTCCGGCCAGTTCCGCGTGAGACGTCGTCGGCAATTTGGAGGCCGACGTGCTTTGACATGAAGTGATCTGGCCACCTTCGCCTGAGACATCCTCGCAACTCTGGTCTCGGAGATGCCCTGCCCCATGGTGGCCCGGCCACTTTCGCTTGAGACATCCTCGGGACTCTGGGTTTCGAGACGCCCTGAGCTGAGGTGGTTAGACCACTTTCGCTGAGACATCCTCGCAACTCTGACCTCAGACATCTCCTGCCCCATGCGGGTCAGGCCACGGTCGCCTGAGACATCCTCGCAAGTCTCGATTCCGATATGCCCCGAGCTGAGGTGGTCAGCCACTGTCGCCTGAGACATCCTCGCAACCCTGATCTCAATGATGCCCTGCTCGATAGTGTCTCGGCCCCTTTCGCCTGAGACATCCTCGGAACTCTGGGTTCCGAGACGCCCTGAGCTGAGGTGGTTAGACCACTTTCGCTTTAGACATCCTCGCCCGAGATGCCCTGAGTTGAGCTGTTCAGGCCACTTTTGCCTGAGACATCCTCGCAACTCTGACCTCAATGATGCCCTGCTCCATAGTGTCTCGGCCTTTTTCGCCTGAGACCCTCGCAACTCTGGGTTCTGAGATGCCCTGAGCAGGTGGTCAGGCCAGTCCTGCCTGAGACATCCTCGCAACTCTGGGCTCCGAGATGCCCTGGGCTGAGGTGGTCAGACCACTCTCCCCAGAGACATCCTCGCAACTCTGACCTCAGAGATCTCTTGCCCCATGGTGGTCAGGCCACTTTCGCTTGAGACATCCTCACAACTCAGACCTCGGAGGTGTCCTGCCCCATGGTCGTCTGGTCACCTTGACCAGCGACATCCTCGCCACTCTGGTTTCCAAGATGCCCTGCCCCATGGTGATCCGGCCACGCTTGCCTGAGACATCCTCGGAACTCTGGGTTGCGAAATGCCCCGAGCTCAGGTGGTCAGGCCACTATCGCCTGCGACATCTCTGCGGCATGTGCGGGCATGTGCGTCTATGCTTTCAGAGTTTTGCTTGACCGTGCATTCGACTGTGCGTCGGACGGTGTGGCATGTGCGCGCATGTGCGGCAATGCTGTTGAGGCTTTTGTATATTTGCATGGGCATGTGCATGCGACTGTGCGGCATGTGCCTGCATGTGCGGCCCCTTCCGGACCACAATTTCAAAGTGAGCACTATAGAAGTGAGCGCTATAGAAGTGAGTCCGGTGTACTCTACAGCAGGTTATATTTCCCTGAGAGCAGGTCACCATCCTCGATCTCCTCCTCAAGAGCCGTCGTCCACCGCCATCGCGCCTGTGATCTCGGCTACCTCGAGCGTCGATGCTGTCGAGCTGAATCTCGAGGATGTCACATATCGTACCCCAAGCATATTCATTCTGAGCCTGGCCCAGGAACGTCTTGTGCTGAACCACCCGAGTACCACGCATGTCGAATAGGAAAACCTTTCTGAGATCCTCCGACACCTGCGTTTGTCTGCTCGCGAGGTCTCCCAGCTTCTCGCATGCGTCGGTCCGCCGTTGGATTAAGTCACGCGTCGGCACTCCTGGCTTCCGTGTCCGCGTCTGAATTAGTCTGGAAACGCCGTGTGTTTGTGCAGCGGGGCCACTTTCTCCACGCGTGAGCGAACACACTTGATGAGCATGTCGAGTGCCTGCTCGGCAGCCGCTTCTTTCTCCGTCGGAGTGCTCCCTTTTGAAAACTGCTAGGCTAGGGCCTTGACGTTGATCTTCTCGTCTTTGTGGCACAACGTCCACGCTTTCTCGATGAGTCCACTCTGGACCTTGGCGATAAACCTTTCCTCTTCTCGGCGCGCCCCATGCCAGGGAATCCGAGCCGCGCTCTCTCATTCCACTCGTCTGCTGCTGCCGCGTCTCCATCACAGCGCGGAGGGCCATATTTATCTAATCGCGTGAAATCTGAACTGCCGGAGAAAAAGACTACGAGGATGAAGACAACGAGATGGCGGTCCTGTCGGCGGAAGTGGAAGAGCTCGGGGCGGCTTTCGCAGTGGTGGACGTCGCAGACCTATCGGGGCAGAAGTGCAGACGTTTGCGGCAGAGGCGCAGAAGGTCGCCGGGGCAGTTGCGGCAAAAGGACGCGGACGTGGCAAAGGGTGATCGAACTCATCGAACTACAGCCGGCAGCGACAGCTCATCAAATATGACACGGCAAGACCTACGTCGACATCGATGGCAATATCAAATTCGGCACCGAGGAGCCTCAAGGCAAGCTCGGCGCCTTCCATAAAGAGCAAGTGCAGCGCATGCCATGAAGTAGGACGCTGGGCTGGCGGCCCAGAGTGCAGCAATACGAGGAAGGCAGCCAGTCTGAAGCCGACAGGATCAGGGCGAGGAACTGCGCGAGGACGAGCTGGGGGATTCCTGGCGCGCGCTGGTCTGGCAGCGGCTATGCCGGCATCGGGGGCCGGACATCAGCAGGAATGCAATGCGATAATTCTTATTGCGAACCAGCCCGATGATCCGATCAGGGCGATCACTGACATTAGCGAGGAGTTCGTCGACGAGATGGTGGCAGAGCAGGTGGTGCCCCCAGGCTGCGCGGCCCTGGGCGCCGCTGCTTGGCCCCGGTCGGCGGCGACAGAGCCAATTGACGAGCACCTAGAGAAGTTCGAGCTAGCAGACCTACAGATGCCCGGCAGGGCGATCATCAAAGGCATCGACGCATCTGCCCCGGTCAGGGCGGAAAGTGTTCAGGCGGTGCCGAGTTGCATTCGCGGGCGAGATTGCACGCTCAACTTCGAGAGGCTGCCGAACTCCGACGCGCCGGCGCTCGTGGGCGTTGATCAGATGGGCGCCCTGGACGCGCTCGCTACGCAATCAGCTGATCTTCAGAGCAATTCCGGACACGCCAGTGAAGATCACGCGTTCCAAGAAGCATCGCTCGATGGTCAATATATTGGATTTCTCGAAGACGCCGTCGCATCGGGGAGCACCTACCATGAGTGCGAAAACGCTGGGCGTCTGGGCGTGCGTGGAGTGTTCGACGTGTTGATCGACATCGTCTGCGTATTTCTGGTCAAGGAGATTTGCGGCGATCAGTATGCTGCGAATCGTCTGGCGACGGAGTTTCGTATGAGAACCGGCAAATGCAAGGATCTACGCGCTGCGGGCGATGATCTGCTACTACCCCGTGTGCAGGCAGAGGCGATGAGGGAACTTGAGTCTGCGGACCTACGTCTCACGATCGTGCCATTTCCGCGTGGCGCGTGGTCAGCAATCGACAACTTTTTCCGCCGGAGAAAGACGACGACGCCGAGCCGAGTTAACGCGCGCGTTCAGTCTGCACTCGCAATTGTCAGGCACCGAATGGAGCGCAGACGTCGTGTACTACTGGGGAACTCTCTATGTTCACAAGAATTTAGAACGTCATCAAGGATGAGTTGCCTCCTGGGTTGTTTTGGGTTCGATGTGATCAATGTGCTTTTGATTTGCGATATGACCGTGAGGATCTACTTCAGAAACCAACGAGATTCGTGGCGTCAGCAGTGGCGCTGGCACATGCACTTGAAGTTCGGTGTTCACGAGATCGCGGATCAAGGGCGCGGGGGCAAGTCACGCGAATTTGCAATATGGTGAACAGACATGGCTGAGCGGATCTCGAAGGCGCCAAAGAACATATGGGTAAAACAAGCTCCTGGGAGGCGAGGCGATCCTGGGAGTCCCCGACGCCGTTGACACGTGCCCCGCCACAGGTTTCACGTTAAGGTCAGGAATCACTATTGGCGCAAATGCGGAGACCTACGCCGATCGGTATCTATTACTGGCAGCAGTCGAGGCAGCGATCAAGGCGTCGTGAATTGGATGTCGTGAATTGGATGGGTTTGCCCCCCCCCCCCCCCCCCCCCCCCCCCTCGCGCGGACTTCAACAATTAACAGCCGGAAACATAAGGTAGGATTATAATATTGGAGACGCGAGAGTGCAACTGGCGCATGGAGCAGCCACCTCGTCCTACAGCCTGGTGACCTTACAAGGGGGCAGCGGATTTTCCATTAAGGTTCTGCTCGCTATCACCACCATTCATACGAAGTCTACAGCTACAAATACTGTGAGGAGTACTTGTATTACGAGTGCGAGTGTTCTTCACGAGCAGTGTGCTGTCGCCGCGAGCCGTAGTGCTTCCATGACTGCTCCTGTTGCCATTATTGGTCGTATTCGTATTAGTGTGCATTATTTGATGTATTCCCTTGTTTAGTATTCTCGTGATGCTGATGCTGATTCTGCTGATGTTGAGGGTGGCGATGATGATTATTGTTATTATTATTATTATTATTTCTATTATTATTATTCTTATTCTTAATATGGTTCTCCGAACGATCCGCATTTATTGTCGAATGGTCATCGGCCGCCGCTGTGCCTAGACTGTGGGTCAGGCTCCTCAGGGGTGCTTTTTGGGGTCTCTTCGGAACGCTCTCGGGGGTCTCTTGGGGATAGTTTTAGGCCCTCCTGGGGGCAGTTTGGGGGCCCCTTGGGAGCCTCTTGGGGCCTCCTGGGGCCTCTAGGGGGCCTCTTGGGAGTTTCTCGGGGCTTCGCTGGGGCCTCTGGGGCCGAGGGCTCGACGTGCCCGTTCGTGTCCTCCGTCTGGTGGCGGATTGCGAGTAGCAGCCGCTCTGCGGTTGATCGGGAGTTTCTGTCCATCTGCAAAGCGGCGGTGCTGCGTGCGAGGAGGGCGAGGATCAGAAGGGCGAGGCGGAGTCAGGGCGCCTGGTGCTCTCCCGAGAAATGGCCCCGCGGGCGCGGCGAGGCCTGGCTTTCTCGCGCGCTGGGGGATCGTCTTTGCGAGGATGTCGCGCCTGGCTGGGGCGCGCCCAGTGCTCCCAGCGCGCCCGGTGCGCTTCCTGGAAATGGCACCAGGGGGCATGGCGGGGCCTGACTTCCTCGCGCGCTGGCGGTCTGGACGGCATAAGTTCCACACATGCTGGCTCAGATTGTTATTATTGTTCCCCACGTCCAGAGTGTTTGTTTTGTTTTCTCTTGACACCCCGCGCAGGAACTCGCCCACCTACCCGCCCATTCACTCGCTCGCGCTCTCAGCATCATCATCATCGTCGTAGTATCAACTGTAGTGCGGTGCGCGCTGGGGACAGGGTTGAGCGGCCGCGCGACCGCAACCGTTGCGCTCAAGCTTTTGAGGGACATGCGGTGTGCCGCCGCGCGCTTCCTAGCGGAGGTCGCGCGCGGGGCTTCGCAGGCCCTTGTGGTGGGATCGGCAACCTCGGCCGCGCCGCCCGCTTGCCCTCCCTGCGCCGGTGAGTGCGCGCCCAGCTACAGTCTCTGGTGCCCCGACGTCGGAGGGGCCAGCGTCGTGCACTTGGTCAGCTCCTGGTGCAGTCGCGCCGTGACCTTCCTGCTGGGAGCGCTGATCGGTTCTTCCGTGCTGCCCGCTTTCTTCAGCTGCAAGTGGCTGGTCGGGGGCCTGTTCAGAAGTCGCCGCGGCCCAGCGTCTGCAGTTGGTCGCCTCGGCCGAAGAGGTCCAGGTGCTTGCAGCGCGGCAGGCTCGGGTAGCGATCCAGCATGCCGCATGCAGGTGATGTGCGTGCGATTCGTTATCGCGTCGGCGGGCTGCTGGTGTCCCAAGAGAGGATCACGCTGTTCGATGTGCCCCCCACGCGGGCGGTCGTCGTGACAGATGACGGGGGCGTATGCTCGGAGACGGTTGTGGTCAACGCCGACTGCGAGGAGTTGAGGCCGCTGCGCGGGCTCGGGGCTCCTTTGCATGGCGTGGCGGAGGCCGACGTGTACCGTTTCCGCGGTGCGCCCATCGGCGGCGGAGCTGTGGGGCTACCTGCGCGACTGCGCGCTGCTGCTGGGCGCCGCCCTGCCGCCCTCGCCTTTCGCTTTGGCTGGAGGCGCTGGGGCGGGGGCTGCCCGGGTGCCCCAGGCGTTGGTGTTCGACGACCCCGTCGGCGCAGCCGTGATGGCCCCCGCAGTGGCGGCTGGCAGAGCCGGCGCGGCCGCTGCTGGTGGCGGCGCCGGAGGCGGCGGCGCGGCCGCGGGGCCGGGCGGCGCTGGCGCGTTGGCGGCGGCGCTGGGCGTGCCGCTGCCGCCCCTCGGCGGAGGGGGGGGCGCGGGGGCTGGCGGCGGGGGGGGGCGGCGCTGCGGCTGCTGGGGCGCTGGTAGCGGCGGCTCCCACCGCGGCGGCGGACTGCCGCGCGTTCCCCTTGGCGTTGGACCCGCTGGGGCGTCGCCAGCTCGACTTCGACGCAGCCGCGAGGGGCTCGACCGCCGCGCCGAGGGGCGACTGGCCGATCAAGGGTCCCAGGACAACTCAGTGGCGCCTTGACCACGTGCGTCGGAACGCAGAGGATCCGCTCGCGTGGCACTCGAAGTGGAAGGCCGAGGCTCGATTGCGGGGCTCAGGCGCTGTCTGCCGGCAGCGCGAGTTGCACTGCAGGCTGCTGGAGATGGCCACCTGCCACGACCAGCTCAACATCGCGGAGTTGGCGGCGTTCGAGTTGGCGTGCCGCCAGGCCCGGCTCATCGAGGAACGCCACTATGAGGGCGCCGCGTCGGCGCAAGTGGCCGCCGAGGAGAAGAAATACAGGAAGAAGGGCGTCGGGGCGAGCGAGAGCACGCTTGCTTCGGAGGCCGAGCACTACATGGGCGTGGCGGCGAGCAAGGGGAACCTCTGCATCGCGCCAGCGCTCGCGGAGCTCATTGTGGAGCAGCTGAAGGCCGAGGCTGCTGTGGCCAAGGAAAGGCGCAAAGCCCGCCAGGAGCGGGCGGCGCGCGCATAGGCCCTCAGAAGCTTCTCCCAGGCGGGTGCAGGCACTTCGGTGCCGCCTGGGCGATCCTTGCATTTTCCTGGTGTGCGTCGGCCTCCGCCGCGCCCACTCAGCCGCGGCGCACCTGCTCTTGCTCGCGCCGCTGCCAGCGATGGCGCCTGGAGCGCGCCAGCGGGATGTATTTCCCTTGCCGCCGCTCGCGCCGGAGGAGCGCGCAGCCGCTTGCCGCGGCCGGCGGGGGCGGCAGCGCGCCCAGCGCGGGGCCGCCTGGAGGTGCTGGGCCAACTGCGGCATCTCAGCGCTGAACCAGATGAGCGGCCGCGGCGCGGGTGCGGCTGCGCCCCCAGGGCTGGCGGCATCAGCGGCCCAGGCGAGCGCGATGGTCCGCGCCGGGCAGGCTTATCGCGATTTTCCTTTTCCTCCAGATTATCATTAGGATCGACTTTCTGGCGAAGCAGCCCTCGCAGGGCTGCTCGCATCGGCGCTTGGTTATTCTGCGGAGTCCCAGCGCGTCAAGCCCTACAGCAAGGACCTCGTGTCCTGGCCTGACACCTCTACGGCGCCTGTGGAGGTCACAGAGCTGGTGGATCAGGCCGATCGCGAATGCTCGTTTGGATGGAGACGGACTATGCTCAGAGGTGAGGCGACTGCTTCTTCTGCCCGAGCTGCGGCAGTACCGCAGCGGCCGTGCGTGGGCCCGATTTTGACCAACAGCCCCCGCGCCTATGCTGGTTTCGTGGGGAAGTTGCCTGAGGGCGGGATGATCAGTTTCCGTGTCGCTAAGGCTGCTGATCCATGCAGTTTGGGATTTTTCTTTGTTGAGAAGATTGGCAAGAGTACTTTGAGATTCGTCTTCGACACCAGAGTGGCGAACGAGGATTTCGAGACCCCACCCAAGACGACACTTCCAACGGCTGCGGCTGAGTCCGCTCCCGAGTCGCGTCAGCCCGTCGTTCCTGCTCAGGGAGACATCCAGTGCGCATTCTACCACATGCTAGTGCCCAAGGGGATGGAGGCGTGTTTTACTCTGCCCACCATTTCAAATCAGCTGGTTGGTATCAAGCACATTGAAGGGTCGGCGATCCCTAGTGTCTGCTATCTACAGCCGATGGTTCGTGTGTTACCGATGGGATGGAGTTGGTCACTGCTGTTCTGTCAAAGTATCATGCGCAGAGCTTTGGTGGATAATGGGTTTGGAGACGGGAACTGGATCGAATATGGGCGACCTGGTCCTGTGCTGCAGACGCCGTCGTGTGTGGCCGCCGCGGGGTATGTTGACAATTTCGCTGTGGTGGGTTGCGACGTGGCCACAGTCGCAGCCAAGATGGATCAGATCACTCGAACGCTGGAGTGCTGGGGTTTACATGTGCATTCCATCGATCAGGCTTCGCCGAAGACGGTCTTCACAGGCCTGGAGGTGGACGGCGGGAGAGGCGCGGTGCGTGTGAAGCCTTCCAGCCTCATCCGCTTAAGCCAGGCGGTTCTGGCGGTGCTGCGGCGGGGGGCTGCCTCGCCTCGGTTGCTGGAGGTCTTGCTGGGGCACATCACCTGGGCCATGATTTGCAACAGAGAGACCCTGTCTATCCTCTCCTCCGTCTACGCCTTCAAGTCCCTCAGGGACCCCGACGTCAGGCCCCTGTGGAACTCCGTGAGATTCGAGCTCTGGTGCGTTGCAAGCACTCTGCCTTTATGGTCTTCGCACTTGAGTCTCCCATGGGGCTCGCGAGTCTCGGCGTCGGATGCGTCTCCTATTGGGGTCGGCGTTTGCACGCGGGAGCTGGATGGGGCCCCAGGTGGCCAGGATCGGGAGGTTGACGGGGGGTGGCCAGGGCCGACGCCTTGGGCCTGGACGGGCCCCGCATGGAGGGGAACTTCTTGGAGGCCGTTGGCGTGAACGAGTGCGAGTCGATCAACCCCGAGGTCTCCGTCAAGGGCTTCTTGGAGACCCCCGAAGAGAGCATGCGGGGTTCCGGGTGGGTCACAGTCATCTCGAGGAGGCACTGGGACCCCCGCGAGAACATCTTGGAGCTCGAGGGTGGGGCGTTGTGGCCCCGTGCGGCACGCGTCTCGCAGCGTGTCCCTCCGCCATCATCGTCAGCTGTTCCTCGTCGATAACCTTCCTTTGGCTCTGGCGGCTGGGAAAGGACGAGGTCGTGCACCCGTCCTTCGGCGACCTTTGCGGAAGGTCGCAGCTCTCGCCCTCGCGGCCAACGTCCGCTGCTATGTGCGCTGGCTGCCCTCGGAGTTGAACGTGGCCGATAGGCCGTCTCGTCATGGCTTCTCCCATTGTAAAAACTTCGAGGAGGCGACCGCGGCGCCGCCAGATGCAGCCGACGGAAAGGCAGCGGCCCACGCCGATCCAGGGCTCCCGCGGGGTGGCCCACCTTCGCCCTGTGCAGTTGGCGGAGGGCGCGGCCAGCTTCGGAATTGCGTCGGCAAGGTTCTGGCCAATTACTGTGTGCTCTTACGAGATTCACGGACCCATCCCAGAGTGGATCTGTTCCAGCGCGTCAGTTCGGCAACGACATTGTCGAGCTCGACGGCTTGGCCAGATCAGCGCGCAGCCTTCGCCGATGACGTCTCTCCCGTGCCTTCTCACATTCGATTTTGGTCGAGCGTTCCCCTCGCTCGCCAACGAGTGGTTGTCCTTGGTTCTCGGTCGCCTGGGCCCCCCCCATCCTCTGCTTCTCTGCTTCCTCGAGTCCTTGGGGCTTGGA
>CAUYUJ010013803.1:295171-324086 GCA_963575745.1 Prorocentrum cordatum | reverse complement strand
GTAGTAGTAGTGGTACTACTACTACTACTACTACTACTACTACTACTACTACCATTATTACGATTACAACTACGACTACGACGAGCAGTACTCTTACTATTTCTGGTTTTCGTAGTATTATTGCTATTGCCGCTGCTACTGCTACTGCTACTATTATCACCACTGCTACTACGACTACAACAACTACTTCTACTACTACTATTCTGATTCTTACTACTACCTGTACTTCTACTACGACTTCCATTACTACAACCAGTACTACGGCTACTGTTACTACTACGACTACTACTACTACTACTTATACTTCTTCTATTCCTGTTACTACTGCTACTACTACTGCTACTACTACTACTACTACTACTACTACTACTACTACTACTACTACGAATCATAATAATAGTTTGGATCTTCATATCATTTATACTACTGCGACGACCACTACTACTCCTACTACGACTTCTACTACTATCACTACTACTGTTACTTCCTGTTGTTCGTATTACTACCACAAGCATCACTGCTTCTGGCGCACCACCCGTGACGTGATCGGTGTGCCCCCTTCCGATCACGTAATAACAGGTTTCCCGAGTAGCGCGGGGCAGTCTCAACACTTAAACCCCGGGGTTCGGGGTGCCCTAGGGGTGCCGCCAGAACTGGCGCCTGGGTGTTGAGACCGCCCCAGACTTTTCGGGGCCCCGCGGATGCCTGCAGTAACACGTGGTGGGGGCTGCCTGTGCGCCGCCCGAAGCCTCACCAAGGAGGAACATGTGGGAGGGCAGAAGGATGGGAACGAGCGCTCCGGCAGCTCGCCCCTTGTCTGGCCGCGGGCCTCGCGCAGGACCTCGTCGACGGATTCGCCACGGCCGGCGTTAAGCTCAACGTGGGGCACTAGCCATTAGCCGCGCCCCCAGCAATTCAAACAGTCCCTCTTCCATCCCTCCCTTTTGCTCCCCCTCAGATTCTCGCAAAACGAAGTCTGCACAATCATAGGCTTTACGAGCTCCGCGCGGATTCCTTGGATCAGCGCTGAACCTCCTTGGCGCGCTCCACGTGCCAGGGAAGCGGGTCCAGAGCAGTTCCAAGACATCTGCGCGGACCGTCGAACGTTTAAGCTTAGGCAGCCTGCTTTCCTTCTTTCTTGCTTCCCCTGAGATCCTGGCGTCGCTTGAGAGAGCGCAACTGGCACTCTTGCCCAATCTCGGGCCTTGGGGATCTTATCGATTACGCTCCAGAGGTCAGGTCCCGCGGGAAGCTAGGATCGATAGCTCTGGTTACGGTCTTGGTCACACATTTGTTACTTATGAACAGGGGCGTTACGAAGTGTGCCGCGCTCGGCTGGCTTCGGCCCTGCTGTTGGACACCTTCCTCGGTACACAGTCGTATTCAGTGTGTCGAAGCGCCCAGACAGCCAGCCGCGTGCATACAGCCGATTTGTTAATCCCCCCTTGCTAGCCCAGTTCTTTCGTCCTCTCGATACTATGGTTCGTCCTTTCTCCCATCTCTAACTGGTGCGCGGTTTGCCCACTTGTGTTGGCCGCTCGAAAGGGGACGGGCCTGGAGCATTGGCTTCGGGTGAAGCGTGGACCTCACTTGGGGACGGCGCTTCCCATAAGAGTCTTCTGTTCCTCCTTCTACTCTCACTCGTCCTCTTTCACCCTCACATCTGATCTTTATTCCCTTCCCCTGTTCCTCTTTCTCTTGCTTTCTCTCTTACTCTTTCTCTCTCTGTCTCATCCTCTCTCTTTCTCTCTTTCTATCGCTGTGTCGCCCTTTCGACCTTGCACCCAGTGTTGGTACATCTCTGGGTTTGTCCTTCCTACCACCTCTCACGCACATGATGACTACGCCCCTGCCTTCATTCCACTCCTTCTCCGTTCCCCTCCTTCTTTCTGTGTCTGTCTGTCTGTTCCTCCCTCCTCTCTCTTGCGCTCCCACTGTCTCTGTCTTTCTCCCTCTTCCTCTCCTGTTTTCTTACAGTCAAAATATGCATGTGGTGGCTTTGCTCTCTCTCTCTCTCTCTTCGAGCCTGTTTTGATTCTAGTGCGGTAACGGCCGTCCCCGGGCGGGGGGGAGGGGGGCCGGTAACGTCACGTTTCGCGCCGGCGGCGTTTGGGAATGCCCAGGAATGACCGAGGACGGGTAGGAGCAGCATGTAGGTGACGGGAGGAGCGCCTCTGGAATCTACGAGTCCTCCCGAGTCCTTATTCATCATCCTTGTCCTCCTATTTGCGTCTAGAAGGCTCCCGTAGGCTTGGCCGTCCGAGAACCATTTACAATTTCTCCTGGGTGCGCACTGAGATGCCCACGTGCGCGGTAGCGCCGACCCGCACGACGGGGGGAAGGGTGAAGGATGAGGACAAGGAAAAGGAGGAAGAGGAGGAGGAGGAGGAGGAGGAGGAGGAGGAGGAGGAGGTGGAGGGGAAGGAGGAGGAGGAGGAGAAACAATGATAAAAAGAGGAGGACGAGAGGAGGAGGAGGAGGAGGACGAGGAGGAGAAGTAGGAGTAGGAGGAGGAGTAGGAGGAGGAGGAGGATAAGATGGAGGAAGAGGAAGAGCAGGAGGGAAACACATCGCATTCTATTCTCTCGACTCCCCTTGCGTGGTGTCCGCTGCAGATCTTCACCGACATGTTGCTTCCACCTGTCCTGTGCACGCCTGCGCTGTGCTGTACACCAGTGCTGTGTTGCAAGCGGATGCGCTGTGGTGTGCACAGGCGCTACGGTGCGCGCAAGCATTGTGGTGTACACAGGCGTTGTGTTGCAGACGGCTGCTGCGGTGTACACATTCATTGTGGTGCACACAGGCGCTGCGTTGCACACGGCTGTTGTGGTGTACGCAGGCGCAGTGGTGTACGCCCGCTGTGGTGCACGCGAGCGCTGGTGTACACAGGCGTTGCGGTGCAGATCGGCACCTAGATGCTGCTCCTATTTGGCCTCGGTCATCCGCAGGCATTCCCAGACGCCGCTGGCGCGGAACGTGACGTCACCTGGGGGTGGTGGGGGGGGGGGGCGGGCGCAGGGCCAGTGACGGCCGTTATCGCGGAAAATAGATACAGGTGAAACATGTGTATGTATGTATGTATGTATGTATGTATGTATGTATGTATGTATGTATGTATGTATGTATGTATGTATGTATGTATGTATGTATGTACGGAGGTATGTAGTGTATGTAGTGTACGTAGTATAGTGTGTGTATGTATGTATGTATGCGTGTATTGTGTGTAGCGTGTGTATTGTGTGTATGTAGTGTAATGTACTGTTTTGTAAATGTAATTGTAGCGTCCTGAGATGTAATGTAGTGTAATGTATTGTGATGTAATGTAAGCTATGTATGTGTAATGTAACTAAAATGTAAATGTAAGGTCGTGTAATGTAATGTAATGTAATGTAATGTACTCGAATGCAATGTAATGTAATGTAATATTGTGTAGTGTAATGTAATGCAACGCGTTGCACTTTATTTTAATGTAATGTAATGTGATGTAATGTGATGTAGTGTGATGTAATGTGATGTAATGTGATGTAATGTAATGTTGTATAACGTATAGTGTAATGCAATGTAATGTAATGTAATGTAGTGTAGTGTAGTGTAGTGTAATGGACTGGAATGGAATGCAATGTAATGCAATGCAATGTAGTGTAATGTAATGTAATGTAATGCCATGTCATGTCATGTAATGTCATGTAATGTAATGTAATGTGATGGTATGTATGTATGTATGTATGTATGTATGAATGAATGAATGTATGTATGTATGTATGTATGTGTGTGTGTATGTATGTATGTATGTATGTATGTATGTATGTATGTATGTATGTGTGTGTATATGTAGATATATCGGAGTAGGCCGGGGGAGGGCCCAGAACCAGCGCTTCTGGTTTGCATGTGTGTCCGGGGGGGCCTTGAGGGCTCCAAGTGGTCCCAGAAGGGGTCCCGGACCTCCCCAGAGGCCCCCAAGCTGGCCCAAGAGGCCCCCAAAGCGCCCTCAGGTTGTCTAGAAGATTGCTGAAGAGCGCGCTGACATGGCCTCTGGACTTGTCGCGAGCGCTCGAAGACAGTCCAATCTTGTTTTTTGACTTCCACAAAAGGCACCGAAGACGGTCCAAAAGGCCGCCGAGAAGGCTCCCCAAGGGCAACAATCCAGCATTTCCTATGGAGAATAATATATTTCCGGGGTATTCGCCCTTACGTCCTAACAGCGGCCGCGACGGCCCCAGAGGCTCCCAAAATGGGCCCTAGGCGGCCAAAGAGGCCCCCAAGAGGGCCCCAAGACGGCCTGAAGAGACTTCCACCAAGCAGCAGAAGAGAGCTTCAAGATGGCCCAAGAGAGTTCCCAGGGGCACCGAGGGGGCCACCCGAGGATCCCTACATGGTCGGAGAGGGCCCCACGAGGGCCCCAAGACGGGCTGAGCTCCCCATGACGGGCGAAGAGGGACCCAGGACGGCCGAAACGGGCCCCCTGACGGGCAAAAAAAGGCCCGCAAGGATTTTCTCAAGACAGTCCAGGAGGGCGCCGAGAAGGTCCCCAAGGGCAAACATCAAGCATTTTCGATGGAAAACTGAATATTGCGAAGGCCTTGCGGCCGGTGCCGCCGACCCTGCATGGCGGCGACAACCACGACCACGACGACGAAGCTCTCGAGGGCCTCTTTAGGGGCCTCTTGGGAAGCTCTCGGGGGCCGCTTGGCAGCCTCGTGGGGGCCTCTTCCTGGGGGTCTCTTGGGGGCCTCTTGGGGGCCTCTTGGGGCTTCTCGGGGGGCTTCTTAGAGGCCTCTGGGGGTCTCCTGAGAGCTTCTCAAGCCGAGGGCTCGAAATGTCCGTTGGGGTCCCCCGTCTTGGCTCCCTCTTACAACCGTCTTGGGAGCCTCTTCGATTGTCGTGGAGGCCTCTTGGACGGTCTTGGGGCCCTCTTGCGTCGTTTTGGGCTCTCTTGGGCCCCTCTTGGGTCATCTTGGGGCAGTCTTGGGGGCCTCTTGGCCTGTCTTGGAGCGTCGGGAAGCTGACAAGGCGAGAATGCCGAAATCTTTCAAACATCTAAGGGACATCTATGATTTTTGTTCCTGGGTGCCCTCTTTGAAGTCCTCCTGGAGGCTTCTTGGGACATTTTGGACACCTTTTGAGCTGTCTGGAGGCTACTTTGGTGACTTGGACCGCTATTTCGGCGATTCGGGGCCCTCGAGGACCGTCTTGGGGGCATCTTGAGGCATTTTTGCTGCGTCTTGGGACTTTTCTGGGCCCCCGAACCGCCCAGGGGGGAGTCGTACCTGACCCGGGACTTCCCCGGGACTTCCCCGGGACTTTCCAGGACGCCCCCCACCCGGCGGGAAGGGATCAAAGGGAAGGGGCTTCCCTTCGACTCCACTACAACGTTGCTCAATTTTGCTGTGGCTGGCGCGCTCGACGACGACAACGACCACGACGACGACGACGACGGAGTCAAACCGAACAGCCTCTTCCACACGCCGACATGGTCGTCGGATTTTTTGGCAATTCGCCTTGTTGGCAATTCGCCTTGTTGGCCGGCGGGACGGGCCGAAGCCCCAAGTTTTTTTTTTTTTTTTTTTTTTTTTTTTTTTTTTTTTTTTTTTTTTTTTTTTTTTTTTTTTTTTTTTTTTTTTTTTTTTTTTTTTTTTTTTTTTTTTTTTTAAAAAAAAAAAAAAAAAAAAAAACTATTATATATATATATATATATATATATGTGTGAACAAGAACCAACACCAAAACTGTAATAATCTGGCACGCCAGGCACCCGTGCGACAAATCGACAGAGGGCGGCGGATCGAAGACGCCTACGCCGAATCACCGCCGCCCCCTGCCTTTTTGGAAGCGCCTAGGTAGCTGAACGTTGAGGCCAGACCTGCCAAGCTATCGGGCCATGTGTTCCCCGAATCGGTTCGGAAAGCCTTCGGGGAACACGTGGACATCTTGAAGGTCATATTGGCCGCCTGGAGACCCTTTCGGGCCTTCTTGGAGGACGTCTTGGAGGCCTCTTGGGCCGTCTTGGAGGCCATCTTGGAAGTCTTAGAGGCCTCTTGGGCCGTCTTAGGGGCCTCTTGGGGCCGTCTTGGGCCTCTTGGGCGATTTTTGGGGGCACTTGGGCCGTCTCGGGCCGTCGGAAGTAGAAAAAAAGCAAATGCCACAATCCTTCAACAACTCTTGGGAAATCAATGATTTTGGCCTTGTCGGACCTTCCTGCAGGCCCTCTTGGAGGCCTCTTGGGCCGTCTTGGGCCATCTTTATGCCATCT
This sequence comes from Prorocentrum cordatum, assembly GCA_963575745.1. Classification (NCBI taxonomy): domain Eukaryota; class Dinophyceae; order Prorocentrales; family Prorocentraceae; genus Prorocentrum; species Prorocentrum cordatum. The sequence continues at coordinate 317,836 of CAUYUJ010013803.1, read as the reverse complement.
TCGGCCGTCTTGGTGGGCCCCTTGCCTGTCCGACGCCGACCGACTTGGGGCCCTTTTGGAATGATGGGCCTCTCTGAGCCGACTTGGGGCCCTCTTGGAATGCTCCAGGGCAGTCTTGGAGGCCATCCTGGGCGTCTTAAAAGCCTCCTGGGCCGTCTTGACATCTTCGAGGCATCTTGGGCAATCTTTGGGGGCCTCTTAGGCCGTCTTGGGTCGTGGGAAGGCCGAAAAGAATCACATGCCAAAATCCTTCAAACACCTAAGGAGAAGCAGTGTTCTTGGCCTATTCTGGCCGTCCTGGAGGCCCTCTTGGAGACCTCTTGGGCCAGCTTCGAGCCAACTTCGGCCATCTTGGTGGGCTCCTGGCCCGTCTGACGCCGTCGGAAGCCGTTTGGGCGGCCTACTCGCCTTTCTGGGACGATTTGGGGCACTCTTGGGGTGCTCCAGGGCCGACTTAGAGGCCATCTTGGGCGTCTTGGAGGCCTCTTGGGTAGTCTTCGTGCCCTTTTGGGGCCGTCTTGGGGGCAGTCCTGAGGTTATCTTGGAGACCTCTTGGGCGCTGTGGGGGCGATCTTGGGGGCCTCTTGGGCCGTCTTGGGTCGTCGGAAAGCCGAGAAGAAGCGAATGCGACAATCCTTCAAAGACCTAGGAAAAACAATGATTTTGGCCTCTTTGGGCCCTCCTGGAGGACCTCTTGGTGGCCTCTTGGGCCGTCTGGGAGGCTTCTTGGGCTAACTTGGGCCGTCTTGGAGGCCGTCTTGGACCATCTTGGGCGGACTTGGAGGCCATCGGAGGCCATCTTGGAGGCCATCTTGGGCCAACGTGGCCATCATGGAGGCCATCTTGGGCAGTCTTGGAGAATTTGTTGTGGACGTTGAGGTCGTTTGCGCGCCTGGAGCCTCCCCGGACCCCGGCGGACGGGCCGAAGCGCCAGGGGGTGTTCTTTGGGAAAAAGAACCAAAACCAAACCGTAAGAAGTCCAGCACGCCAAACCGACAATTCGAGCCTTCCGTCCCAAGATGCCCCTAGAAGCCCCAAGAGGACCCCAAGAGGCCCCAAGAGGCCCCCAAGAGGCCCCCAGGAGGCCCCCAGTCGCCCCAAGAGGCCCCAAAGACACATGGGAGGCGCAACAACGGCTCACAAGAAGCCTCAGAACTGCTCCACGAGGCTTCCGAGAGGCCTCCTGCGACATCCCAACGACCATCCTAGAGGTCTAAGACCCACAACACAGGCACGGTGGCAGGATGGGCCGAAGGTTACATATCCGCCGCCCCCTGCTTGCAGGGGTGCACGGCGTGCTGGATGATTCAGGTTTTGGTTTTGTTTTTTTTTCTAAAAGAACTCCCCAGTGGGCTTCGGCCCGTCCCGCCGGCCACCCGCGAATTTCCCAAAATCCATCTGTCAATGCCCAAAAACGGCCGTTTCGCTCGGGACATCCTCAAACAATCGCGAAGATGGCCCAAGATGGCCTCCAAGTCCGCCCGAGATGGTCCAAGACGGCCTCCAAAACGGCCCAAGAGAGTCCAAGACGGCCCAAGACGGCCCAAGAGGCCCCCCAGAGGCCTCCCAGACGGCCCAAGAGGCCTCCAAGAGGTCCTCCAGGAGAGTCCGAAGAGGCCAAAATCATTGATTTTCCCTTGGTTTTTGAAGGATTTTGGCATTTGCGCCTTTTCGGCTCTCCGACGGCTCAAGACGGCCCAAGAAGCCCCCAAGATCGCCCAAGAGGCCCCCAAGAGAGCCCCATGATGGCCCAAGTGGCCTCCAAGATGGCCCCTAGAGGGCCCCAAGAGGGCCCAAGAGGCCTCCAACACGCCCAAGATGGCCTCCAAGACGCCCAAGATGGCCTCCAAGACGGCCCTGGAGCATTCCAAGCGGGCCCCAAGTCGGCCCATAGAGGCCCCCCAAACGGCTTCCGACGGCTTCAGACGTGCCAGGAACCCACCAAGATGGCCGAAGTTGGCTCGAAGCTGGCCCGAGACGGCCCAAAAAGCCCCAAAGATCGCCCAAAGCTTGCCCAAGAGGCCTCCAAGACGGCCAAGATGACCTTCAAGATGCCCACGTGTTCCCCGAAGGCTTTCCAAACCGATTCGGGGAACACGTGGTCCGATAGCTTGGCAGGTCTGGCCTCAACGTTCGGCCACATAGGCGCTTCCAAAAAGGCAGGGGGCGGCGGTGATTCGCCGTAGGCGTCTTCGATCTGCCGCCCCCTGTTGGTTCATCACAGGGGTGCCTGCGGCGAATTCTCTGGGCCCGCTTGCTCCGCCAGAGAGATAGTTTTTCCAGCCGCCCGGGGGGCAGGCGTCTCCGACGGCGGAACATTTGACCGTAGCACCCCGCAGATGCAGATAAGAGTGAGGGGGCGGTGGGGACGTCGCCAGTCTGCGAGTCTCTGGAGAAGCCCGCCGCAGGCGCCAAAATTTCACAAATTATACAACGAGCCCGCCGCAGGCGCCGATCTTTTCTTCGAGCCAATGTGGATCGGTCGCGGGTGGGTCGCGGGTGGGTCGCGGGTGGGTCGCGGGTGGGTCGCGGGTTGGGTCGCGGGTGGGACGCGCGGTGGGTCGCGGGTGGGTCGCGTGGTGGGTCGCGGGTGGGTCGCTGGTTGGGTCGCTGGTGGGTTGCGGGTTGGGTCGCTGGTGGGTCGCGGGTTGGGTCGCGGGGAAGGTCGCGGGGTGGGTCGCGGGGTGGGTCGCGGGGTGGGTCGCGAGTGGAGCGCGGGGGGACGACGACAACAAACAACAACAACAACAATAACAACAACAACAACAACAACAACAACAACACCAACAACAACAACAACAACAACAGCAACACCAACAACAACAACAACAGCATCAATAACAACAACAACAACAGCAACACCAACAACAACAACAATAACAACAGCAACAACAACAACAACACCAGCAGCAACAACAACACCAACAACATCAACAGCAACAACAACAACAACACCAACACTAACACCAACAACAAAACCAAACACAACAACACCAACAACAACCGCAACACCAACAGCAACAACACCAACAACAACAACAGTAACAACAACAACACCAACAACAACAACAGCAACAACAACAGCAACACCAACACCAACACCAACAACACCAACAACAGCACCAACAACAACACCAACAACAATAACAATAACACGCACTATAACAAGAACAACAACAAAAACAACAACACCAATGCCACTACTACACCAACACCAACAACAATAACACCAACAACACCAACAACAACACCAACCACAACAACAACACCAACCACAACAACCACAACAACACCAACAGCAACAACAACAACAGCAACAGCAACAGCAACATCAACAACACCACCAACACCACCAACAACACCAACAACAGCAACAGCGACACCACAAACACCACCACCACAACCAACAACAACAGCACCAGCACCAACAGCACCAACAACACCAACAACAGTAACAGCACCAACAGCAACATCAACACCAACAACAACAGCAACCGCAACAGCAACACCAACACTCGTTTTAAGACTGCTCGCTCCTAGCTCATTACGTGCTAATCAATGGGTATATCCCAGATCCTCGGCACCCGCCCTCGTCGTCTTCGATCGTACCCCTTTGGGGGGTATATCTTCCTTACCTGCCACGTGTATTTAGTGCAGTTCCTAAACCAAGGGAAGGGAGGACGGGTGGAAGGGGGAAGGATAATAATGGAGCGCGAGAGTAAGTAGCAGGAGGGGGGGCAAGGAGCAGAAAACAAGTGGTAGAACCAGACGGGCAGATCGGGTGGGCAGACCCATAGCGGGCAGGTCGGGAAGGCGGGCCCAGGCGACGAGGTCGAGCAGGCGGGTTGTTGAAGCGTGGGTCCTGCATGAGTCGCGAGGAAGTCTCGAGCGATAGCGCGATTCCCAAGTAAATCGTGAGAATAGTCAGCGTGGGCCACGAAGGGCATAACATCCGAGGCCACAGAGGGCAGCGAAGGGGCCGCTGAGGGCAGCACCAGGGCCACCCAGGGCAGCGATGGGGGCCACAAAGGGCGACAGTGGGGCAACGAAGGGCATGCATATGGGGCCACGAAGGGCGCGAGCGAGCGGGGGCCACGAAGGGCATTCGTACACGGGGCCACAAAGGGCGACAGCGGGGCCACTGAGGGCAGCAAAGGGGCCACGAAGGGCAGCGAGCAGGCCACGAAGGGCGACAGCGTGGCTACGAAGGGCATGCGTATGGGGCCACGACGGGCGCGTGCGAGCGGAAGCCACGCAGGGCATATAATGCGGGCTCACAAAGGGCAGCGACGGAGCCATTGAGGACAGCAACGGGGCCACGAAGGGCAGCGAGCGAAGGCGACCGCGGAACCAGTACGGGCAGCGAGGGTCATCGAAGGCGGGCGAAGGGCAGTGAGCGGTGATTGCAGTCATTAACGGGCTGGTCGGGCGGGCAGGCCCCGATGGGCGGGTCGAGCGGGCGGGCCGTTGAAGCGTGAGTCCTGCTTGAGCCGCCAGGCAATTAGTAGCGGGAGCGCGATTCCTCAGTTCTGAATAAATTGTACGGAAATATCAAGCGAGGCGGTTCGGTGGTAAGTTACGAGGAAGTCCCAAGCGAGAACGCGATTTCGAATACATTGTCAAGAAATATCAAGCGGGAGCCGTGATTCGGTGGTACATTGCCAGGAAGTCCCAAGCGAAAGCGCGATTTTTTTAAACAAATTGTAGGGAAGTATCAGGCGGGAGCCGTCGTTGTTGTCAACCGGTGGCCAACGACACAGTTTGACCCTCAAGAGTTTCTTTGATAAAAGAAGCAGGGTGGGAGCCCCGGGAGGGGCGTTTCAACCGAACAAATGCAATGTGCACCGGGCGGGGTGGATCAACAATATTCTTCAGACATAAAAGTTCAACAACAACACCAACAACAACAGCAACAAGACCAGCAACAACAACAACAACAGTACTAACAACATCAGCAACAACAGCGACAACAGCAACGCAACAAGCATACTCCTCACTATTGATTTCCACTTCAGCCCCGCACCCATGGACAATGAATGACCGTTCGGCCCCCTAACTCTGATTTTACACCGTTCTTCGCCCGCTAATTGTTGTCCCTCTATGGTCGGCGCTGTCACTCACACGGGCAAAGTGGTCTCGCACGGCCCACATACCCTTACGCGGGAGAGCGGCGCCGAAAGAGCTGCGCCCCCGGCCGCTGGCCCCAACCTAGGCTGAGCCATCTTGTGGCTATAACGGAATAGTTCCTTCGTCCCTCTCGTCGTTCGTCCTTCCCTTTCCTCTTCTTTTCGGCGACACGCAAGAGTGACCCTATGCAAGGGTGACCCTTGGTGCGGGGATGCCAAGCCCGAGCTATCGCATCGCGTTCAATCATCTGGGGATCCCGGTGGGCTCGCACCAAAGGTCACTCTGGCGAAAGGTCACTCTTACGTGTAGCCGATCCTTGGCATGTCGCCCCCGCTCGTCGTGCGTCCCTCTCTGCTCTCGTGCGTCCTTCCTGCCCCCCCCTCGACGGCCTCAGCTGTTTCCTGACTGGCTCGTTGCAGTAGCGGAAGGAACAGTCGGGGCTGAATCCTCGATACAATATTTGCCTGTCTGTCAGCTGCCGCAGGCAGTCCCGCCTGCCTGTACACAGCCTAGCGCCCTCTCTTTGCTTGGGGCCGCCAGTCTGTGACTGTTTTGGGCGCGCTCTCTCTCTCCTCTCCCTCTCTCTCTTTGTCTCTTGGGGCCTCCCGGAGGCACCTTGGGGCCTATGGGGTCATCTTCGGCCCATTCTCGGGCCATTTTTGGGAGCAATTTCGGGGCTATCTTGAGGCTTCTGGGGCCCATCTTGAGGGCGTCGTGAGGCCACCCTGGGATCGTCCTGGGCCATCCTGGGCGATCCTGGGCGGCATCTTGTGGCCCTGTGGGGCCACATCTGGGGCCGTCTTGGGCAAACTCGGGGGCTGGAGCTCCAGGAGGCGTCTGAAATTCTGAAAGCGATCTTTGGGAATCTTTGGTGGAAAAAAAGCGTGGGGCAGGCAAGCAGCTCTCCATGCCTCATGGCGTCACCGCGCCAGGCAGTATAGATCCGCAGCCCGCCCACGCGAGGGACAGTGGGCATGAGCCCTGCCTCCTGTTTGATGGGAAGCAGACGATATAGTCGTGTAGAATACAGTCGGACCAAGGTATAGGATCGAGGTAGATACGGGTAGGGTACCCTCATGCTATTCGTGTTTGTTGGATGTTCTTGGGCATCCTGGGGGAGTGTACCCTCGAATGCTCTTGATGGTTTTTTTTTCGGGTCTAGGTTCGATTGTAGACGTGTAGAAGATGGATACGATCTTGTGGAGAAGCTGCCGAACCTGGCGCTGTGCATATGTCGTTAGCGACCGAGCTGCGGTACAGGGCCCTGAGATAACCCCCTCCGTGATCGTTCGTTTCCCCCTTGTCAGTTCTGGCCCACGGGTGGTCGACGCGCGCCTGGAGTGCGTGGTGATTTGGTGTTCGTCGCCGCCGCGATTGCATCATTGTTATTGAATCTTACTGAATTCCGTTGCCATCTCGGGAGCGTCTTGGGGCCTTCCTGGGCCACAGTGGATGCCTCTTGGGAAGTCCTTGCCGTGCCGTGGCGCACAATGGTAAGCCTTTGGCAACCTAGAGATTGGCATCGCTCGGACGCGCTTTCCCCGACCATACTGTGGTGTCGGGTCCTCGGTTTGAAGTCCCCGCGATCCCTCCTCCTCCTCGTCCCGCTGCCCCCTCCCTCCCCCTCATCATCATCATCATCATCATCATCATCATCATCATCATCATCATCATCATCATCATCATCATCATCATCAGCATCATCATCATCATCGTCATCGTCATCATCATCATCATCGTCGTCATCAGCATCATCATCACCATCATCATCATCAGCAGCATCATCATCAGCATACTCATCATCATCATCATCAGCAGCATCATCACCATCATCACCAGCACCACCATCATCATCATTATCATCATCATAAACAGCCTCATCATCATCATCAGCATCACCAGCATCATCATCATCATCGTCATCGCCATCATCGTCAACATCATCATCGTCACCATCGTCATCATCACCATCATCATCATAACCATCATCATCATCACTATTATCAACATCATCATCACCATCATCATCATCATCAGCACCACCATCATCATCATCATCATCATCATCATCATCATCATCATCATCATCATCATCATCATCATCATCATCGTCGGCATCATCATCATCATCATCATCATCATCATCATCATCATCACCATCATCAGCATTTCATCGACATCGCCCGTTTCAGCACGCCCGTCACACCTTTCGTGGCCCCATAGGGAGCTCAGCCGACGGCCCCCAGTGCTACCGTCCACATGCGCTCGCCACTCTAAGTACATCGTTTCGTGGCCCCACAGGGAGTCCCATCGAATGCCCCAGTTCCACCGTCCACATGCGCCCGCCACACCCATGTCGGCACACCCCTCACACGTTTCGTGTCTCCGTAGGGGGTTCCACCCAGGGCCCCAGAGGCACCGTCCACTTGCGTCCGCCACACCCATGTCGGCACACCCTTCTGGCCCCATATGGAGCTCCACCCAGGACCCCAGAGGCACCGTCCACCTGCGCCCGCCACACCGATTTCGGCACACCCCTCACATATTTCGTGGCCCCATAGGGAGCTCCACCGACGGCCCCTGATGCACCGTCCACACGCGTCCGCCCAATCCATTTCGGCACACCCCTCACACGCTTCGTGGTTCCATCGGGAGCTCCACCGACGGCCCCAGTGGCACCGTCCACATGCGTCCGCCACGCCAGTGTTGGCCCACCCCTCACACGTTTCGTGCCCCTGTAGGGAGCTCCACTCAAGGCCCCAAAGGCACCGTCCACATGCGTCTGCCCATCCATTTCGGCACACCCCTCACGCGTTTCGTGGTCCCATGAGGAGCTCCATGCAAGGGCCCCAGAGGCACCGTCCACATGCGTCCGCCCCATCCATTTCGGCACACCCCTCGCACGCGTCGTGGTTCCATCGGGAGCTGCACCGACGGCCCAAGTGGCACCGTCCACATGCGCCCGCCACATCTATTTCGGCACACCCCTCGTACCTATCGTGGCCCCATTCAGGGCCCACCGAAGGCCCCAGTGGCACCGTCCACATGTCCCGCCACACCCATTTCGGCACACCCCTCACACGTGTCGTGCCTCCGTAGGGAGCTCCACCCAAGGCCCCAGGGGCACCGTCCACATGCGTCCGCCACACTCATTGCGGCACACCCCTCACACGTTTCATGGCCCCATGGGGAGTTCCACCCAAGGGCCCCAGAGGCACCGTCCACATGCGTCCGTCACTTCCATTTCAGCAAACCCCTCACACGTTTCGTGGCCCCATGGGGGGCTCCGCCGGAGGCCCCAGAGGCACCGTCCGCGTGCGTCCGCCCCACCCATTTCGGCACCTCTCACAAGCCTCGTGACTGTCTCGTGGCCTCATAGGGATCCCCACCGAAGATGATACTCACGACTGCGGTGCTCACAGCTGCATGTGGTTGGGTCCTTCGCCAGGGTATTCCTTCTGCGAGGACCTTCGTGGAGCATCCTGGAACATCCTGCGACACATAAGCGCACGAAACCGAACCATGCACGGGGAATGGGCGTCAGAGCGACGGCAACACGTGGGTTGGCGGATATATATATATATATATATATATATATATATATATATATATCCGTTCACGTCCGTATATAGTTTCTCCGTATTGTTCCCCCTTTCCGTTTTCTTCCCAACCATCCTGTGGTGTTGGGTCCTCGTTTTGAAGAGACAGCGCCCCGCGTTCTTTCCTCCTCCCGCTTCTCCCTCCTCCTCCTCCTCCTCCTCCCCCTCCTCGCCTCTGCTGTCGGCACACCTCTCACGCGTTTAGCAGCCCCATAGGGAGCTCCACCGAAGGCCCCAGTGGGGGTGTTCGCATGCGGCCCCCCCGCCCAGGGCAGCGTTTCGTAGCCCCATAGGGAGCTCCACAGAAGGCCCCAGTGTTGGTGTTCGCATGCGGTTCCCCCACCCAGGGCAACGTTTCGTGGCCTCATAAAGGGGGCTGCGTTTCGTGGCCCCATAGGGAGCTCCACCGAAGGCCCCAGTGGGGGTGTTGGCATGCGGTTCCCGCACCCAGGGCAGCGCTTCGTGGCCCCATGGGGAGCTCCACCGAAGGCCCCAGTGCGGGTGTTTGCATGTGGTTCCCCCACACAGGGCAGCGTTTCGTGGCCCCATAAGGAGCTCCACCGAAGGCCTCAGTTGCTGCTCTCGCATGCGCCCCCCCCTACCCAGGGCAGCGCTTCGTGGCCCCATAGGGAGCTCCACCGAAGGCCCCAGTGGCTGCTCGCGCATGCGGCTCCCCTACCCAGGGCAGCGCTTCGTGGGCCCATCGGGAGCTCCACCGAAGGCCCCCACGGCTGCTCTCGCATGCGGTTCCCCCTACCCAGGGCAGCGCTTCGTGGCCCCATAGGGAGCTCCACCGAAGGCCCCAGTGGCGCAGTTCGCACGCGTTTCCCCAACCCAGGGCAGCGTTTCGTGGCCCCATAGGGAGCTCCACCGAAGGCCCCAGTGGCGCAGTTCGCATGCGGTTCCCCCACCCAGGGCAGCGCTTCGTGGCCCCATAGGGAGCTCCACCGAAGGCCCCAGTGGCGCAGTTCGCATGCGGTTCCCGCACCCAGGGCAGCGCTTCGTGGCCCCATGGGGAGTTCCACCGAGGGCCCCAGTGGCTGCTCGCGCATGCGATTCCCTCTGCCCAGGGCAGCGCTTCGTGGCCCCATAGGGAGCTCCACCGAAGGCCCCAGTGGCTGCTCTCGCATGCGGCTCCCCCACCCTGAGCAACGTTTCGTGGCCCCATAGGGAGCTCCACCGAAGGCCCCAGTGGCTGCTCTCGCATGCGGTTCCCGCGCTCAGGGCAGCGTTTCGTGGCCCCATAGGGAGCTCCACCGAAGGCCCCAGTGGCGAAGTTCGCATGCGCCCCCCGCACCCAGGGCAGCGTTTCGTGGCCCCATAGGGAGCTCCAGCGAAGGCCCCAATGGCGCAGTTCGCATGCGGTTCCCCCACCCAGGGCAGCGCTTCGTGGCCCCATGGGGGCTCCACCGAAGGCCCCAGTGGCTGCTCGCGCATGCGGTTCCCCTACCCAGGGCAGCGCTTCGTGGCCCCATAGGGAGCTCCACCGAAGGCCCCAGTGGCTGCTCGCGCATGCGGGTCCCCCACCCAGGGCAGCGTTTCGTGGCCCCATAGGGAGCTCCACCGAAGGCCCCCGTGGCGCAGTTTGCGTGCGTTTCCTCCACCCAGGGCAGCGTTTCGTGGTCCCATAGGGAGCTCCACAGAAGGCCCCAGTGGCGCAGTTCGCATGCGGTTCCCCCGCCCAGGGCAGCGCTTCGTGGCCCCATAGGGAGCCCCACCGAAAGCGGCACCCACAACGCGTTACGAACAATTGCTCATGGTTGGGTCCTTCCGCCAGGATAATTTCATTACGTCTTTGGGTTGTAGAGTAAACGTTTTAGCGCCGCCCCACTACCCGTTGGCGCGTCCAGCTAGAAGGCCGTCCTGTAACTTCCCTGGTCTGTTCTACTCCACGAGCTCTGAATTGGAAGCCGCCTTTTCGGAGTTCATCCGTTCTGGTGGATGCAGGGGATCCCCCCAAATGCCAAGATAATGTTGTCCCTGTAGAGGGGGAGCGAGTGAAGGAGGACGGCAGACGAATCAGGAATGACTGATTTGGAGGAGGAAAAACGAATTTGGAGAGACGGAGGGAAGAGGGAGGAGGAAGGATGGATCGTATGCAGGAGTATTGCAAAAAACCGGGGGAGGAGGAGGAGGAGGAGGAGGAGGAGGAGGAGGAGGAGGAGGAGGAGGAGGAGGAGGAGGAGGAGGAGGAGGAGGAGGTCCGTAGCCATTTTGGCTCAAGACTAAACGAGGGGAAGCAACGAGGTTGCGAGGTAACTCGATTAGTCTTGTGGCCCGTCCGTGGCCATCTGTCAAGGCCTTTGGCCTGCTCTTTTCGCACTCACGACCCCCACGGGAGCGCTCGTGCGCCGTGGGCTCCGTTTCGGCATCGGTCAGTCTGCTTTCGGCGTCCCGTCACAGCCAGCATGGCCGCGATGGATGCAGCTGCTAGCGCTCAGCTCCTGGAGCAATTGGAGTCTGCGCCGACGTTCCCCGACGAAGAGAGGCCTCTCGATCGCAGCCGATCGCCTTACGAAGCCGGAGAAGAGGTCTACGAGTCAGCAGACGAAGAGGAAGGGGGGCAAGCTGGGGCTCGCCGCGCTTCTCGTTCTTCTGCTCGTCGTGATGATAGACGCCCTGCAGCTCGTCGTGCTGAAGCTCCAGCAAGGCGCCCTGCCCCCCAGGCCGTTCACCGTGCCCCTGCTGCCGCGCCAGAGGATGACACCGTCGCAGGCCTCCGCACATACGTGGACAGCACCAAAGATGAGCTTCTTAATGCCATCACCGCCATCCAGTCGTCGGTCACCGCGCTTGCCTCCACTGTCCAGCGTAGCTGCACTCAGCTCGGACAACAGGTGGAGCACCGCATGTCCAAGGTCGAGTCCACCCAGGCTACGCAGGCCAAGCTCATCGAGGCCCTTGATGCGAAGATATCCCAGATGCAGAAGGAGATCGGGCTCATGCGCTCTGAGACCCCCACGAAGTTGGAGGTCAACTCCGCGTTCCAGCGCGAGGCTGACCCCACGATCATCGTCTGCCGCACGAAGTCCCTGGTCTCGAAGGCTAACATCTTGGTCTGCACCCGTGACTGGCTTTCGGCTGCCAACTGTGGTGAAGGAGATTTCGATCTGGTTGCTGAGCCCACATCTAAGCGGTTCACTATGCAATTCAAGGGTTGCCCGACATATGCAGCGAGGAAGGTCAATATGTGTTTGTCTCAGCTCAAGCTCGGCCCCAACAACTGGCGTCGTTTCAAGGCCCAGGACGTTCAGAACCAAGAAGTTGAAGTTCATGTCTCGGCAGACAAATCCTTGTACCAGGTCAAGGTGGAGCTGCTCCTCAAGCTGCTGCGCAGGACCATCAACGAGATCTACCCGCACGTGGAGCTGTTCGCCAACAAGGCGCGAGGGGAGCTCTCGCACCGCTGGAAGCCGCTCCTTCGCGTTATCCCGAGTGCCGACTCTGACCACAAGGTGGAGTGGGCACTGGCCAACCTCACGGAGCTCCGCATGGACAAGGACACGATCGCCAGGCACATCCAGAGGCACCTTTCGAACTCACAGGAGATCGAGTGGAGTCTTTGACACGTTCTTCAGACAGTGGCGAGGCACATCGACCTCGCACTCGGGGCTAACTTGTACCTCGTGGAATGCGCGTGCGTTATTCCATCACGACTTGCGGCTCAGAGACCGCAAGCTGCGCTACCTCTCGAAGCTCATTTCGCCAGGCTCCATTGTATCGGTTCAGGAATCGCATGGAGATAGGCATCGGGTCGCCGATTTTCTATATAATCTGCACAGACCAGTTTTGGCCATCTCCTCGTTTAGGCGGTGCGAGCCAGGACATCCAGCTGGTGGTGTCATCACGTTCTTCCCCAACTTTCGTGCGCTCCATCATCCTCATCCCCCTCAGGTTTCTGAAGAAGCACTAGTAGAAGGTCGGGTTCTTCGTGTGCAGTTTTGTTTTCAGGAACAAGTCTCCCTGGTCCACTACAATATCCATAACCATGGGCTAAAAGCTGAAGCTCGGGATCGGGTTCTCCGTCGAATCCAACGGGGCCTCCGGGATGCTGAGCAAGACCCATTACGTAAGCTCGTCGTCGTCCACGGGGACCTCAATATCGCTAGAAGCCCTCCTGTACCTCTGAACCACTTCTCCCCCGACCTGGACGCCCCCCAAGATCCCTCTCGAGACCCCCGACGGACCGCCGACAGGGCCTGGGGCGGAGTTTTGAATACCTTGGTTGAGTTGGACAGCGAGGATTTCACACACTTCCATGAAGGGGCGCGGACTTTAGCCAGAATAGATCGAGCTTTTGTATCTTGGCCAGGGTGGAGCCTGACGCAGTTAAGCACGGTCACAAGGGTGCACGGCCTCCCAGAGATTCTCTGTCGGTCTCATCTCTCTGATCACAGTGCACTCATGTTCTCTATTTCCCCACGTAAGCCTCTACCTCCAGAAGATAGGCCTGTGCATCCAGACCTTTTCAGTACGCCAGAGTATGCCAAGTTCATCAAGATGACCTTGGCGCAGTCCTCGTGCGAGGACCTTTCGGTGCCCCAGCGTTTGGAGTACCACAAGATGGTGATGAAAGAGGCAGCTAGATTCGCCAGGGACTCGATCGTCGTGAAAAGGCCCCTTGATCCCCTGTCGCAGTACATCGTGTGTCGCTCGATCGCCAAGGCCCTCTGGAAGCAAGATAGGACGCTCGCGGACCGACTCGTTCTGGCTCATCCGCTCGCTCGGGATCATCTCGAATTGCCTCCTTTCTCCACCGCAGTCGAGCTGAAGGATCCAGTTCGGTTCACTCAGCTCACAAATGATGTCCACATGCGCCTGATTGCGGACTCCCAGAAGCGGACCAAGCAGCAGATAGGCGAGGAAACCCCAGCCCGTGCCAGAGCCAAACTTGTGAGGAAGCTCAAGAGTCTTGAACGACGAGGTAAGCTGTGGTTGCCTTTTGGACGTAAACTGGGCCTCGTTGGCCTTGCTCTGCCTGACGGTTCCGTCACCCACAACCCGAAGGTCATGCTCGGTGGTTTGGCTCGGCACTGGGGGGAAGTCTTTTCGGAGAAGCCCATAGATAGCCCTGCAGCCAGACAATGCGTCCAGAAGTTCTTGGGGAACCTCGACCTCTCCTACCTCAAGCCTCCCACTCAATATGATATAGAGAAACACCTTCGACATTGCCCTCCTAGTGCTCCAGGACCCGACGGGCTCCCCTACAAGGCTTGGCAGTTCCACCCCAAGGGCCCCGAGATGCTCGCTGAGGTTATGCACTGGATGCTCGAAGGTAACCAGATGGGGCTCACGTTCAACGATGTTCGAGGCGTCTTTTTAGCCAAAGGCGATCAGCCTGGAGACACTGCAGGCCCTGTGCGCGAGCCTGGAGCGACCCGACCGCTAGGCCTGAAGAATGCTGACTGCAAGGTGGTGACGGCTGTTTGCACGCGCGAGCTAACGAAAGCACTGCCGACCAAAATAGATTCAATGCAGAGAGGATTTATCCCCACACGTAACCTCGGCATGAACATATACGAGCTGGACGCGTATGCGAGGATGACAGGCTTGGAACCTGCTGCTGCTGAGCGCCTCCCCCTCCTCCTTGCCTTTGACTTCAGCCACGCTTTCCCATCCGTATCTCACGAATGGATTTTCCTTGTCTTATCTGCTTGCTCCCTCCCCCCTCCACTGCCGGTGTTCTACCACTTTATCTACCGCTTTGTCTGTTGCTTTGCTCAGGCAGGCGCCTCTCTCCTCCCTCTCTTCTTCCTAGGGTCTGGCATCGTGCAGGGCTGCCCGGCCTCGGGGACCTTGTATGCCCTTGCATCCGAGCCTTTCAACGCGCACTTTAGAATGACCATTCTGAAGAAATGCCGAGGCATCATTCGATGCTGCGCCGATGATGTAGGAGGAGTCATTCACAGAATAGAATGGCTCAAAAAACTGTACACCGTCTTTGCTGCTGCCGAGCGGGTCGCAGGGCTGCGTTTGAAAATAATCAAATGTTTTGCCGTCCCGCTGTGCTCCCATTTTACCCCAGAGCTAAGAGATCGGGTGGTGCGCTGGCTTGAAAGGGAACTGCCTGATTGGGCCAAGTTCTCGATAGTCTCACACCTCACCTACCTTGGCATGAAGTTAGGCCCTGATATAGTGCACCAGATGTGGTCAGAGCCGTTGGAAAAATACTTCTCACGTGCTGCAGCCACAGCCAGAGCCCGTCCTCCGCCAGTTGTGACAGCGAAGCTCTATAACCAAAGATCGGTCTCTACTCTCGGGTACGTCTCCCAGTTTGCTCTCCTTCCCCCGCACATGCCTCAGAAAGAGCACGCTGTCCTGGCCAGTCAGTTTGCCATTGCCCACTGCGACCTAGCTCGTGCGGACTTCTTTAATCTCCCCGACTGGGGGTGCCCGAGATTTCAGAGTCTCACTATCTTGAATCTAGCCACTCTTATCCGCTGCGCGGTGCACACATTCGATGGTTGGCCTCAGCTTTTTGACAAGATGAAGGAATGCGCCGAGCGAAACCTTCCCATGGTGCGAATCCTTGCTGGCGACCTCTCGCCCTCGTTCTGGTCCTCCCCCCCTCTCGTCCAGGTTCTCGCTGAAGCTGCAGGCGGTTTCAAAAACCATCCGAAGTGGAGTGCTGCTGCGTCTGCTGCCGTCCTGGTTGCGCGCAAGGCCCGTGCCGACCCCAAGCTCACTTATAAGATTCAGCGCCTTGTCTCAGCTAGTCTTCTCTCGTCGTTGTACCCTTCGGCCCTTCACCCCACCTTCACTCGTCGCCTGCTCTCTTATTTCCCTGCTTCCTTCCCTGCTATAGCCACCATCAATTGGGAAGACGTGCAGAAAACTGTCCGAGCTTTACCGCCATCGTGGGCCTCTGCTGTGGTAAAAACCTTATGCGGGGGATGGCCCACACGCACGAGGTTCCACGAGCCTGGAGGCGAGTGTTTGTGCTGTCTTGGATGCCCCAAGCCTGATGCCATCTCCCATTATCTTATTTGCCCCAAGTTTTTGTCCCTCGTGAGTGCTATTACAAAGCGAAACCTGCCAGAATGTCCGATAGCACGCCTTGGTCTGTTGGCTCCTTCCTCTGCCTCGTTCGTCGTTACTGTCGTGTCGTACGTCCTCTACCTCCACCTCTCCAACCTTCCCCAGGCGAGGTCAGTGCTCGGCATTTCGCCGCAGGTCGCTGAATCCGTGCTGCCCGTCGTGCACGACTCTGTGTACAGGCAGCCGATGGTGGAGACTTCGGCGCGCCCCCAGCGACGCGCCAGGAGGAGGAGGAGGAGGAGGAGGAGGAGGAGGAGGAGGAGGAGGAGGAGGAGGAGGAGGAGGAGGAGGAGCGATCGATGACATGAGGTGGCGCGAAGCGATGAGGGTAATGGTGGTGGTGGTGGTGGTGGTGGTGGTGGCGGTGCTATGAGTAGGTGGATGGGTCGAGCTGGCCAGCTCGAAGGAGTCAGCGAGCCCCGCCCACTCCCACCTGCTTGCCAGCCTGGAGCATACCCCTTGTCCTTATGATTGGCATCACCTGGTCTCGACGCAGACCTCAAGGATATCCTGGGTTTCTGAGGCCGCACCCATGAGGTTGCCATCGCGTTTGGGTTCGTCAATCTTGGGGATAGGGATGCGATCGGGGCTGGTCAGCCCGCTCTCCCACTGCAGAAGAGCGCATGCCAGCGCAGCTGACTCTTGGCGACTGGTGCGCGGGCCCACGTGGTGGTGCTCGCCCGCACGCGCGGGGGCCCCCGCCTCCGACGACAGTGCGAGGTGATACCGTGGTCCGCGCAAGGGCGAAGGCAAAACCGCCAGTGGTGGGACGAAACACGCTGACCATTAGCACGATGTCGCCGATCCTGGTCATGGTCCGAGCCGGCCGTCGCCGCTTCGCGAGGACGGTCCGCGAATGGGCGCTGACCAAGAGGGACGGTGACCAAGATCGGTACCCACGTCACACGTCGGTCGTTGAAAGCAGGTATGCTAGGATTCCCCAGATCCTCAACTACTTCAAGCGCCTTCCTACGTCAATGATCGATCTGCTTTTGCTGTGTTTTGTTATTCTCTGGTAGGGTCTGGACAGACTCTACTTGATCCACCTTCCTACTTCGTGTTCTTAACTGCTTCTTCCGACTGACGTACACGCTCTCGAGCTCAGTCTTTGGCATGGTCCTTGTTTTCTTCCACTACGGTCAGGAAACTGTGACGCAGTGCCGAGTGCCGAGGCAGCACCGCCCTCGAAGCGATGCCCTGCGGAGGCGAGGGCGACATCTTTCGCTCGCGCGCGCGCGGCCCCGCCTCCGACGGCAGGGCGATGGAACCCGCGGTTCGCGCACGGGCGGCAGCCAAGCTGTCAGGAAGCCCGTCCGAGGTGGGGATTCGTCCGGAACCACCGCCTGGGGGGTCGACCTTCGTGGACGGGCGGCGGGCGGTGGATACGGACACACGCGGGCCCTGGAGAGGCCTCACATGCCCATATGCATGGCCCAGTGGGTTCCCAGGACGTCGGTTCCACAGGCGGTGGACATGCTGATATCTCTGTCTAGCAATTCTGTCGCAGTGCTGTGGCGAAGGCGCCATCGAAACGAATCCTGCGGAAGCGAGGACGACATCTCGCTCGCTCGGGCGCGGCCCCACTTCTGACGGCCGTGCGAGGGAAAGCTGTGCGCCGCGTCCGACAGGGAGGGCAACAGTCACGCGACATTTGCCTGGGGCTGCGCTTCGCCTGCTGGCGTGCAGCCCCGCTGCCAACAAATCATGGGCGAGCGAGACATGTTCGCCGCGGCCAAGCGGCCAAGCGGGATCGCAGCCACCAAGAAAATTTGGCGCGGCGCTGAGGCGATTGCGGCATTTCGGTCTCTCGTGGTGCGGGCCCCGTCCCATTCCTGCCACGCGTTTTGCAACGTCGACGGCAACTTGTCATGTTGAGAGGCAACGCGTCATCTTTGTGATGCTCATTCAGGCAGGATGAAAGGTCCTGGATTGGGAGGCTACCAGCCAGCAGTGCACACTCAAAGACAACTTTCACATTCACAGATGATGAGGTTAATGGTAAGGAGGAACAGGTGGACCGAGTAGGACGACCTACCCCTCCTCCTCGCCTCTCTTCCCCTCGTCCTCCGCCCCTCCGCCCGGTCTTCCTCCTTCCCCTTTTTCCTCCTTCCCCTTTTTCCTCCTTCCCCTTATTCCTCCTTCCCTTATTCCTCCTTCCCCTCGTCCTAGCCCTCCTCCTCTCCCTCCTCCTCCCTCAACTCCTCCCCCCTCCTGCCCCTCCACCCCCCCCTCCTGCCCCTCCCATGGCAGCTTGGGAGAGGGGCCCCGGGCTGCGCTCGCGGTAGTGCCTTGCCCTGCGCCCGCTCGCTCCTCAGAGTCAGAGCGCGGGGAAGTCGCAGGCAGTTGCCACTCTTGTCGGCATCGTCTTAATCCCATCCCCACTGGGCCAGGGCATCTCGGCCCCACCAGCCCACCCTCCTAGGTGGGGATAGGCCCCACGACGCTATAAGGAGCAGGCGCATCTCCCCATCTAGGCGGGTCAGTCGGCAACTGTGGCCAAGACCACGCCAGAGGGGATTAAGAACCCGTTGGACGACGCTCATATTGTCGGGGGGGGGGGGCATGGACACGCCCGCGCCCCTCCCGTACCTCAAGTCGTCGCCCAGAGAGCATGCTCCAGGCGTCTTCTCGCCGTCTTGTCGACTGAGGTATGATGAGGAATGAGGGAGGAGGAGGAGAAGGAAGAGTAGGAGGAGGATGAGGAGGAGGACGATAATCAGGAAGAGAAAGAGGAGGCGGAATGCGTTGACGATGCTGTTGCTGCTGATGCTGATGATGCTGCTGATGATGATGCTGATGATGATACCGATGATGCTGCTGCTGATGAATATGATGATGATGATGACGATGATGGTGATGATGATGAGGATGATGATGATGATGATGATGATGATGATGATGATGATGATGATGATTATGACGATGATGATGATGATGACAATCTTGATGCAGATGCTGATGCTGATGCTGATGACGAAGATGGTGTTGATGATGATGCTGCTGATGATGACTGTAATGATATTGATGCTGACGATGCTGCTAATGAAGAGGTTGAATTCGATGCTGATGCTGATGCTGATGCTGATTTTGCGGATGACGGTGATGCTGCTGACGATTATGATGTTGATTATGCTGATCAGGGTGAGACTGATGATGAGAAGGATGATGACGACGAGAATGCGGCTGCTGCTGATGATCATGATATGGTGGTGTGGTGATCATCATGCTCCTGACAATGTCGATGTTCATGCTACTGTTGTTGATGCTGATGCTGCTGATGATGGCGATGATACCGATCATGATGATGATGCAGCTGCTGGCGATGATGGTTGTGGTGGTGATGATGATACTGCTGATACTGATGATGCTGCTGCTGATGATGCTGCTGATGATGATGCTGATGATGATGGTGATGGTGATGATGATCAGGATCATGCTGATGATGACGATGATGCCGATGCTGATGCTCATGATGATGTTGCTGCTGATGATGATGCTGATGCTGACGGCGACGATGATGGTGATGATGTGCTGCTGGTCATGAAGATGATGACGGTAGTGATGATTAGGACAATGATGGTGATGCTGATGATGAGTATCATGCTGTTGTTGATGACGAACGATACTCATGATGATGATGATGCTGATGCTGATGCCGATACTGATGATGCCGATGATGATACTGATGAGGTTGATGCTGCTTGCGATGCTGACGATGCGGATGCTGGTGGTGACGATGGCGACGATGATGGCTATGTCGACGCTGATGACGACGAGGATGCTGCTTCTGCTGCTGAGTGGATTGACGCTGCTGATGATCATACTGATGCTGCCGATGCTGGGGATGCTGCGGTTGATGATGCTGATTACGATGCTGCTGCTGGGGCTGATGCTGGTGATGCTGATGATGCTGCTGATGAGTGTGCTGATGCTGACGACAATGATGATGAAGATGATGATGCTGCTGAGGATGATGATGATGCTGTTGATGATGCTGATGCTGATGAGGATTATGATGCTGCGGCTGCGGATGCTGATGTTGTTGCTGCTGATGATGCTGCTGATGATGGTGTTGAATATGTTGATGGTGACGGCGCTCCTGCTGATGACGATGATGCTGTCGTTGCTGATGGTACTGGAGCTGATGATGATGATGATGATGATGATGATGATGATGATGATGATGACGATGCCGAGTATGCTGATTGATGCTGACGATGACGATGCTGCCGCTGATGATGCTGCTGCTAATGAGGTTGCTGATTACGATGACGATGCTGCTGGTGATGATGGCGGTGGTGGTGATGCTGATGACGATGATGCTGCTGCTGATGATGATGCTGCTACTGTCGCTGCTGCTGATGCTGCCGCTGCTGCTGATGATGCTGCCGATGATGATGCTGAGGCTGCTGATGCTAATACGTGTGAAGATGCTGGTGCTGAGGATGCGGCTGCCGATGATGAAGGTGAGGCAACTGCAGCTGATGATGCTGCCACGATGGTGATGATGAGGCTGACGCTGAGTCTGCTGATGATGGTGATGATGATGATGCTGATGATGATGATGATGCTGACGGCGATGATGATGATGCTGCGAATGATGTTGATGCTGATGATGATGCTGATAATGATGATGATGACGATGCTGATGTTGATGCTGACGGTGCTGTATGCTGGTGATCATACTGACGGTGCTGATGATGATGCTGATGCTGATGCTGATGTTGATATTGATGTTGTTGATGCTGATGCTGCTGCTGATGGCGATGATGATGATGATGATGATGATGATGATGATGATGAGGATGATGATGATGATGATGATGATGACGATGATGATGATGATGATGCTGATGATGATGCTGATGATGATGATGATGATCATGATGATGATGATGATGATGATGATGATGATGATGATGATGATGATGATGATGATGATGATGATGATGATGATGCTTATGCTGATGCTGATGCGGCGGATTATGCGGATTCTGATTATGATTATGCTGATGCTGACGATGATACTGTCGCTGGGGATGATGGTCATGACGAGGCTGCTGGCGAGGAGGCCGACGATGCGGAGGAGGAGGAGGAGGAGGAGGAGGATGACCATGCGCAGAGGAGGAGGAGCGGAGGAGGAGTATGAGGCGGTGGAGGCGGACTTGGAGGAGGAGGAGGCGGAGGAGGATGAGGAGGAAGAGGAGGAGGAGGAGGACATGGAGACGGAGACGGAGACAGAGCCAGAGGAGAAGGCGGAGGAGGAGGAGGAGGATGAGGATGCGGCGAAGGTGGAGGAGGATGAGGAGGAGGCGGACGAGGATGATGCTGCTGATAATGATGATGCCGGTGCTGTTGATGGTGCTGATGTTCGGATGATGAAGCTGGTCATGCTGATGGCGCTGATGATGATGCTGATGATGATGCTGATGTTGATGCTGATGATGCTGCTGCTGATGATGCTGATGATGATGCTGATGCTGATGGTGCTGCTGCTGACGATGATGATGATGATGATGATGATGCTGCTGATGATGCTGATGCTGATGATGCTGCTGCTGAGGATGATGCTGATGCTGATGCTGATGATGAGGATGCTTATGATGATGATGATGATGATGATGATGATGATGATGATGCTGATGCTGATGATGATGATGATGATGATGATGATGATGATGATGATGATGATGATGATGATGATGATGATGTTGATGCTGATGCTGATGCTGATGAGGATGATGCTGATGATGATGATGATGATGATGATGATGATGATGCTGATGCTGATGCTGATGATGATGCTGATGATGATGCTGATGCTGATGACAATGGTGATGCTGGTGCGGAGGATGATGAGGAGGAGGAGGAGGAGGAGGAGGAGGAGGAAGAGGCGGAGGAAGAGGCTGAGGGGGGGGGGATGCGGAGGATGGGGACAGGGAGGATACGCACGCGGAGCACGCGGATGCGGAGGAGGAGGAGGAGGAGGGAGGAGGAGGAGGAGGAGGAGGCTGAGGAAGAGGAAGCGGTTGAGGAGACGGATGGGGCGGTGGAGGAGGAGGAGGCTAAGGAGAAGGAGGAGGCGGAGGAGGAGGAGGAGGCGGAGGAGGAGGCGGATAAGGAGGAGGAGGAGGAGGAGGAGGAGGAGGAGGCGGAAGGAGGAAGGCGGAAGGAGGATGAGGATGAGGAGGAGGGCGTGGAGGAGGAGGAGGAGGAGGAGAGGAGGAGGAGGCGGAGGAGGAGGAGGAGGAGAAGCATGAGGAAGAAGGATGAGAGGAGGACGAGGCGGGGAGGATGAGGCTGGGGAGCAGGAAGATGAGGAGGCGGAAGAGGAGGATGAGGAGGCGGAGGAGGCTGAGGAAGAAGGAGGAGGAGGAGGATGAGGAAGGGTCGGAGAAGGAGGCGGAGGAGGCGGGGGAGGAGGTCGATGAGGGGCGAGTGGGGGCGGATGGGGTAGATGAGGCGGTGGCGGCGGCGTCGGAGGCGGAGGAGGAGGAGCAGGACGAGGTGGCGGCGGGGGAGGAAGAAGGTGAGGATGATGATGAGGATGAGGGGCTGGATGATGATGAGGGTGATGATGCTGATGATTATCATGATGAGGAGGAGGAAGAGGAGGCGGGGGAGGAGGATGATGAGAAGGAGGAGGAGGGATGAGGAGGAGGAGGCATCTGTCCACGAAGGAAGATGTGGAGGAGGGATGAGGAGGAGGAGGAGGAGGAGGGGTAGGGAGAGCCTGAGGAGAAGAATGCTGGTGATGATGATGATGATGATGATGATGATGATGATGACGATGATGCTGATGATGATGATGCTGATGATGATGATTCTGATGGGGTGATGATGGCGATGATGATGATGATGATGATGATGATGATGATGATGATGCTGATGCTGATGATGA
>CAUYUJ010013803.1:291926-295071 GCA_963575745.1 Prorocentrum cordatum | reverse complement strand
ACTCTGCTGCAACAGTTTGCAGTCCTCCTGGCAGCCAGCCGGGCAGCCGACGAGCTCGGCACTTGAGACGCACCCAGCACAGGAGTCATCCGTGCACGCTGGGCTGCCTGTCAGAGCGCAGGCCACACGTCGGGGCCATGCCCCCCTGTGGCCTGGGCCAGGAGACTGGGCACGCGACGGGCGTCAATCGAACAGCCGGACCACGCTGACAGCATCCACGTGGAGCCAAACACAGTCTTTCTTCGGGTGTCGGCCAGCAGTGATACGGTTCCAGTAGTATCGAGACGACCGAGGGCAGCGAGGGTGGCCGTTGCACTTTTGGCTCAAGTACCTTACATACCCTCCTGTCGAGAAAACCTTGCACTTCAGGCAGATGCATAAGGCGCTGCTGTCCGAGCAAGATAAACCAACGCACTGGTGGCCAAGCTCTATGCGCTTCGTGTCAAAGAGCTTGTGGGTCGACGAGCAGAAACTGATGGGAGGCCAACACGACCGCACAACCCGCAAACATTGCTTGCACTGCCAGAAGACGTCCCTCCACACCCAGGAATGGCGGACCTTGGGAACGGGAGCGACAGGCTCACGCTGCTCACGTCTGGCCCCTGAGAGGTCACACGAAGGCCACAGCTGGAGCAACCTGGCAGCAAACACGCGCACACCTTTCTGGAAATGACAAGGGCTCGGTCGAGCCACTCCGACTGCTCGGGGCTCGGCCTCTCGTGAGCCAAGGCCCCGAGCTTCGCATAGTGATCAGCGAGGTCGTTACCTGCCTAGCAGAACTTGGAGGGGTCATCGACCGATGCCTGCTCATCGGTCATGTGACCTTTAACCTTAGAAATCTGTCCCATCTTAGAGTCAGCCGTCCAGACAGACATGCCAGCATACACACGCCTGAAAGACAACTGTTCGGTCTGAGGGGGGGGCCGCAACTGAACAACGTTCTGGCAGTCGCTGAAATCAACCGACTGGTCTAGCGCGTTCTGACTGGCGGCCGTGCACGCAGCAAACTCACCTGCTTGAGCTGTCTGAGGGATGGGGAGAGCGAGAGGGGCGAACACATGACCCAACTCCTGCCCAGAATCGGGTACAGCCACATACGCCCAACCCGTCCTCGACAGCTCTTCAATGACGGAGCGGATACACGAACCGTCCACGAATGTATTACCCTGATTCAGATCATCCTGTCGCCTTGGGTCACAGCTCCGGTAGGGGGAGGGAAGACGTTACCAGGATGAGACATAATGCCAAGGGTGTACAGCACCTGCTCATGTTTGGATAGGGTAGCCCAGGCAGGGGGGGAAAGCGACATCGTCCCCGAGCAACTCTTTCTGAAGCTTAGCGCAGGACTGGTGCTGGCATTTCCCAAGCTTGTGAACCATCACGTCCAGCTCCGTGCAGCGCAGGGGGGCGGGGGAGGTCTGATAGGATGTGCCCGTACTCGGACGCCCGAACCTTGGTCCATGAGGCCTGACACACGAGTCCTCGGCGACAGCTTTTTTCCCACGGTGTAAACCTGGAAGACGCCAGCGCCGCGAGCGGGACGTCCAAGCAGGCGCGCCGATCGAGGCCGAGGCTGTCTCCGTGGGCTCGCTCGTGGGATCTCAAAACAGCAGCACGCAGGAGGCGTTTCCAGAGGGCAGGCGACGCAAGGTCATCAACCAGCGTCGTGAAAGAGGTCATCTTCCACCCGAGACGCTCCAGAGAGAGCCTCAGGACCCGGGCAGGGCCCCCGATTTTCCGCCAAGAAGGGAGGGGTCCCGAGAAAACGGCATCCCAGGACCAGCGCAACTCAGCCAGGCCGAGGCCGAAAGCACAGGCGGCCGTCAAGCTGGCCCAGACCTCTTTGGAGCAGCGAACGATAGGGGCCACCGCGCAGTATCGCGCGGGGTCGGCGGCGAACGGCAAAGCTGCAGTGAGCGAACGACCTCCAGCAGAGGGACTCAGGAATCGTCCAAGAGACCGCCTCAAATTGGAGAGCTCAAAGTCAAGGGTGCCGTGCACCTCGCAACCGTAGGTCCTGCTGGCCAGCGGTCCGCTGGTAACAATACGTCTGGCATGGCGGCCCAGGGCAGGGCGATGCACCCCAAGTCTGTGAATCTTCTTCCTGGAATCCTGCTTCCGAACCTTGATTTAACGCCCCTCCTGGCGATCCTCTTCGGTTGCCCTACAGCATCGTCGATGCCCGGGTTGATGGCCGCCGTGCAAGGAGCGCCGCCGAAATGAGGCCTCGGCGAATCTCTTTAGCAGCGAGAGGCAAAGAGGCGACGACAGCCGCCATCCTAACGGAAATCGCAGGGCTTAGATGGGACTCAATCGTAATTTGCAACTTCAACTTGAACGCCCTGCCAGAAGGTCCTGGGCGACCGCCCTGGGGCGTCCAGAGCGCGACAAAGTGTAATCATCGATGTGCACCCTTAGCGAGACCGGTCTAGGATGACTAAGGCCGTCTAAGGCCGCAAGCGAGAAGACGCGGACGAACGTGGCCGCGAACCCGCAACCAGCAATCAACCCATGCCAAGCAAACTGCGGGCCCTCGACGCGCTCTTTCATAGCCATACGTCCGCGCGAACGGTGAACGGTAGGCCGAGTAGCAGACGCGGGCAATCGGCATAGGAAACGAGTGCTGGCGGCAGCGGGCGAGGAGGAGGTCGATGTCCACGGGCTTGTAGAATTTGAGGATGCCCCAGAACACCGAGCCCGAGCAGTCCGGGGAAGCAACCGCGACCTCGCTCCGAAGCCCGTCTCCAGACCGCATCAACACTAGAGGCAAATGATCGCGAGCGTGGGCAGACTCCCATTGCTGAGCGAGACAGCGACGAGTCCTCACCCACAAACGATACATGGCAACAGACGAGCCTATCGGGCGGTGCCCCCCGTCAGGCTTGGCGAGCGCAATCAAGAGAAGAACCTTCATCTGCCCTGACGGCGAACCTGGTCGTTCCCAAATCGAAAACATAGCCGACAATGCCTCCGGGGCCTGGTCGGACATGTGCTGGAACGACCGAACGCGGAACCCGTCGGCCGAGGAGGCAGCGCGGGCTGGGAGCGATCGGGCCGCCCGACGCAGGTCTTCAACAGAGCGCAGGCAGCGGCTCAAGGGCTTCAAGTTTGCATCCGACTTGGCGGACCTCAGGAAACGGCTGCG
>CAUYUJ010013803.1:259426-289426 GCA_963575745.1 Prorocentrum cordatum | reverse complement strand
AAAACCTAAGGTAAAATCAATGTTTTTTGCTTTCTCGCCTTTTCGCTCTTGGAGCCGTCTTGGGCCATCTTGAACTCTCTTGGGCCTCTTGGGGGTCTCTTGGCAGCCTCTTAGAGGCTTCTTGGGGGCCTCTTGGGGTCTCTTGGGGCCCTCTTGGGGCGCTCTTGGGGCGCTCTTGGGAGCCTTCGGGGCGCTCTTGGGGCCATCTTGGAGGAGATCTATCAAAGAAGGGGGGAGCTCCAATTAGGGTTGCCCCTCTAGAGTGCCTCGAAGCGCCTCTTGGGCCCCCCCAAGAGGCCAAAATCCTTCCAAAACCTAAGGAAAATCAATGTTTTGTGCTTTCTCGCTTTTTCGCTCTTGGAGCCGTCTTGAGCCATCTTGGGCGTCCCTGACACCTCGCGAGACGCCTCGTCCAGGTCAGTGGGGAGGGGTAAGGGGAGGGGTAAACCCCTCCCCGAAGGGAAAGAAGGGGGGTTGGCAGAGGAAACGCTCTAGACCACCTACGCCCTAAAGGGCTGGTGGGATTCATTGGAGGCTGCCAAGAGGTACAATTCGCCGTGACGAACTCCAAACCGCAATGATCCCAGGAAGTACTCTCTTGCGGCCGACGACCAGTGCAAGGGCCCTCGCCGCCGTCGCTGCAACGTGGCCGACGGCTTCGTCCCGAGGCGCGCCGAGATCGTGCAGCACTTCGCGCAGGCTGGCGCCGACGGTGGCCTCGACGCGGTCCCCATCGACTTCACCGAGTACCGCGAGCAGTACATCGACCAACTGCCGCGCGCGCCGACGTTCGCCTAAGATCACCTCGAGATCGCCCGCGAGGACTTCGAGAAGATGAGGTGCTCTCCAAAGCCCCGCGGCGACGAGCCGCACCTCCGCGCTGCGTCCCTGCTGAAGTCCTTCGTCTCGCGCTAGAGCCCTGGCGTCGGCATAGCGGCCGACGACGGCGACGTCCGCGCCGCCCTGGCGATGCCGACGATGCGGGAGATGACGAACCTCCACCGGTCGTTGGCAGCGGCGCGCGGCCACGGACACGCTCGAGCTTGCAGCCGCGTCACCGTCGTGCTGGGGACGCCGATGAGGAGGATGACGAACCCCCATCGGCCGCCGCAAAACCGACCACTTTCGTCCCAAAATGGTCGGATTTTGCCCGCTCGTGCTGTTCTGCAGCCTCGCCATCGGCTCGCAGGAGATCGACGCGGGCTCGGCCGCGACATCGAGGAGCGCGACGCGCCCATCGCGGAGCGCGCATTCAAGACTTTTTTGGGCCACATTCGGCGAGTACGCCGCGCGCCGTTGATCTGGCACCACTCCGTCACCACAGACCTCGACAAAAACAATGGCAAGTCCGAGTTCCAGGTCAAGCGCTACATCCATGGCCTGTGCAGAGTCGGGACGTCGCGGTACAAAGCGCAACTTCAACGGGCTCCACCTGGCCGCCCACCTCCGCGCGAGCGTGGATACCTACGCGGCCGCAACTGCGAAGGAGCACTCCTTTGCCAGGAAAGTCTTCTTGGTCGCCGTCGTCGCCTGACATCTCGACCCTGACCGCCAAGGAGGACATGAGCAACGCGTTCGGCTCCGCCGACCTGGGTGCCCTGCGGCAGGCGGTCGAGGCGGCGGTGCGCCCCGAGGGCGCCGACTACTTCCACAAGCGCCACGAGCTCAGCACCTTCCGCGTCGAGGGCGCCGACGGCGCTCAGGACCTTCACAACCGCTGCGGGGCCTTCATGGGCGACGCGCCCGCGGCGCTCTCCTTCGCGAGGACCTTCCGCGATCTCATCGCGACGCGGCTTCGTCGTCTTCGCGACGCCGCCCGGGCCACCTTCGAGCTTCCCGAGCCCCCGACCACCTACGAGGAGTGGAAAAGCCAGCCCCTCTTACCGCCCGCGCCTCCGTCGACATCGACGCGACGATCTGGCCGAGCGAGTCGATTTGCACAGTGTGGTGTCCGCTCTTTGATGCAGCTGTTCCACTTGGCACGAGGATCTACACCGACGACATCAACCACGCGGGCGTCGTCACCTCCGCGCGCAACGCGGGCTTCGTCTCGCGCCACTCGCGCTACGAGCTGAAGCGCGCCTTGCAGCCCTACGGATACACGCGCAAACCAACCAAGAGTTCGGCCTCGCCGTGCTTCCTCGGGGAGGGCCCCCAGTATGGGGCGCGGATGCTCTTCGGCGGTGCGGGGTCCATCGAGGGCGTCGTGCAGCGCGACAACGTGGCCCTCGGCATCCAGACTTCTACTTCGGGCAGCGCGCAGGCCGAACTTCGGCGACGTCTGCAAGCTGCCCGCAGGGGATTTTACGAGGGTGCGCCGCTGGATCTCCCCAAGGGGGGGGGGCCTTCCCCGATCCGTCGTCGGGGACCCCCCCCCTTCCCCCCTTCCCCCCTTCCCCGAACCGTCGTCGGGGACCCCCCCACCCTTCCCCCCTTTTCCCCGATCCGTCGTCGGGGACCCCCCCCCCTTCAAAAGGGGTGGGTGGGGTCCGACCCCCCCCTCCCCCCCTTTGGCCGCACCCCCTCTCGCTTCCCCCCCTTTCGCCACGCCGCCCCCTGACTCCGGAACCCGACCCCCGCCACCCCGACCCATAGTCATCACCCTAACCCAAACCCCTAACCCTAACCGCGGCCAGCAGATGGCTGAGGCGCCACACCTCGGCGAAATGCCGTTTCCGCCAGGCCTCGTCGATGTCAGCGACGAGCAGTAGGAGGAGGAGGAGAAGGAGGAGGAGGATGAGGAGGAGGAGGAGGAGGAGGAGGAGGAGGAGGAGGAGGAGGAGGAGGAGCAGGGGCCCGCAAAGCCCACCCGCGGCGAACAGCAGAACACGTCCATGGGATCCGTGGAGGTGTGGGTTCGCGCTCTGCACCCACGACCTTGGACATTACGGTTTTATCCGTTTTCCGACCTTGCGAGTCAGGCAAATACAGGCGAAACCGGAGGATTTCGTTCCAAAGTTGAGACCTTCTTTTCGAGTCGCCACCATGCGCTTCCTGCCTCCTCTTTCTTCTTTTTGTACTCATCCTTCTGTTGTCGATCCTTCTTTTCCTCTCGGTCCTCCTACTGATCCTCTCCCTCATCCTCTCCCACCCCTCCTCCTCCTCCTCATTTGAAGCTGCCTCCTGCCTCCCCCTCCCCCATTCCTTCTTCTTCCCCTCCTCTTCCCTTGTACTTCCTTCCTCCTCCCTCCTCACTCTCGTCCTCCTCCTCCTCCTCCTCCTCACCTCCTCCCCCTCCTCCTCCTCCACCTCCTCCACCTCCTCCTCCTCCTCCTCCTCCTCCTCCTCCTCCTCCTCCTCCTCTTCCTCCTGAGGCCGACAACGACGACGAAACTCCATCTGGGGGCGGGGCAGTGGGCCATTCCCGCGGACCACCGCGGCCGCCACCCCCTTGCCCTCGGCCTAGGATCCAGGAGCCAGGGTCCAGGATCGAGGATCGCGGAACGAGGATCGAGGGTCGAGGACCGAGGGTCGAGCATCGAGGGTCGAGGGTCGAGGGTCGAGCATCGAGGATCGAGCATCGAGGGTCGGGGATCGGGGATCGAGGGTCGAGGATCAAGGATCGAGGGTCGAGGATCGAGGATTGCGGGTCTACCCTTGGCGGCCGCCTCTGCCGCCCCCGCGCGCCCCGCGCGGGGCCCGACGCCCGCGCCTCCGCCCGCGGCTCCAGCGAATGGAGGGGGCGACGCCGACCCAGGCTCGGGGGGGGGTCTAAAAGTCGGAGGAGAGGGAGGAGGAGAGGGAGGAGGAGGGGGCGGAGGGGATGGAGGAGGAGGGGGAGGATGAGGGGGAGGAGGGGGAGGAGGGGGGGAATGGATGGAGGAGGAGGAGAAGGAAGAGGAGGATCAGGGGGAGGGGGAGGGGGAGGAGGAGGAGGAGGAGGAGGAGGAGGAGGAGGACGAGGCGGACCAGTACAAACCCAAGGCCCATCAACGAAGTTTGAGCACACCCTCCTTCCAAGGTCCCTCTGCCTAGGCCCCTACAGGAGTCCATTTCCACTGCGGGAGTTGTCCCGTTGGGGGACAACCGTGTGAAAACCCTGAAGCATTCCAAGCACCGTTCTCAGGATGTCAACGCCACGAGTTCATTTGACTGTTGCGTCTTGGCGATCCTGAATCATGCCAGAACGCCCTTCTTGGGACTGTAACACCGCGAATCAACCTACCTGTTGCGCCCTGGCACTTCCTAATCGCTCCAGAACATAATTTTTTTGAACGAATGCGCGCGGCGCTAAAGCGATTGCCACATGTTGAAAACCACCCGCCCTCACTCCGCAACGCTCTTGCCAATGTTTATAACGAGCGTGCCTGATGTGGCTCTCCTCCTCCTCCTTCTCCTCGACCGCTCTCCCGGGCAATACTTATCACAGGTAGCTACTTTTGTTTGCGTCTGTCCGTCCCAGGGGCGACAGGGTCTTTCCGCCCCAGCCGGCGCCTACAGCAAGCACGCAGCAACGTAATCGTGGCGTGGGCCGAACTCGTTTTTGCTCGAACCCCTGGCCGGAGTTTCGGCCACGTTCGCAGGACAGCCTTGCGACGAAACTGAGTCGTGTATACTATCGTTGCCCGCTCCCATCTCCAGCTCCGTAAAGAACAACATAAATAATGCGCGCGGCACTTAGGCGAGAACCTTATATTGAAAACCACCCGCCCTCAATCCGTGAATCTCCCAACTTTACAGCAAATGCGCGCGGTGCTGAGGCGAGAGCCACATGTTGAAAACAAGCCACCCTCACTCCGCGAAACTCTTGGATTTCTTTAGAGTGAATGCGCTCGGCGCTAAGGCAAAAGCCGCCTTTTTTAAACCATCCGCCCTCAATCCGCGAAATTCTTGCCCATGTTTCAAGCGAATGCCCGCTGCGCTAATGTGAG
This sequence comes from Prorocentrum cordatum, assembly GCA_963575745.1. Classification (NCBI taxonomy): domain Eukaryota; class Dinophyceae; order Prorocentrales; family Prorocentraceae; genus Prorocentrum; species Prorocentrum cordatum. The sequence goes on along the minus strand of CAUYUJ010013803.1, from coordinate 284,555 downwards.
AGCCACATGTTGAAAGCCACCCGCCCTCGATCCGTGAAAGCCTTGCAACTGTTTAAGGCAAATCCGCGCGGCGCTAAAGCGAGAGCCACATGTTGAAAACCACCCGCCCTACAGCTGTGAAGCTGTTGCCAATGTTTAAGCTTCAGGCTCAGAAATGGCGAGGATGTCTCAGGCGAAACGCCTTGTCCGCCCTTCCGACTGGCCTCGGGGTGCGATTGGGAGGAGTTATTCAGAAGGGAAAGGACTGGAGGGGGAGGAAGAGGTGGTGGAGGAGGAAGAGGAAAAGGAGGAGGGGGAGGAGGAAAAGGAGGAGGAGGAAAAGGAGGAGGGGGAGGCGGAGGAGGAGGAGGAGGTGGAGGAGGAGGAGATGGAACCATAATCATACTCAGAATCGGCACTGCGCGTGGTCTGTGTCGTGCCCTACCGTGCAATGGACACTTGCCTCGAGCGATCACCGACTGCGCGCGACGAGGTCGAGCGAGGCTGCGCACCGTGCAGCCTCGCGTGCGGGTGCGCACGCAGTCAGAAGCAGATCGCGAGACCCCTCGAGGGCAGGGGGAGTGAGAGTCGGCGTCGGCGTCGTCGTCGTCGTCGTTGCTGTCGACGTCGTCGTCGTCGTCGTCGTCGAGCCCGCGGCGCTGCTTGCTTTGATTGAAAAAATGCTTGGATATAAGTGCGAGCCCGCTCGCCCGCTGCCCGAGAATAGCATGGCCCTTGCTGCCCTCACGTGCAGCTTCTTGCTGCCCAAGGGCCTGGCACATGGAGTACACGCCAGTCGTTGAAAGTAGGTACGTTTGGATCCCCCGATCGCAATCTATCCTAGGCGCCTACTTATTCAAGAGTCGACCGCTTGTCCCTCTTCAGGGGGCGGGCGGAAGTCCAATCTACTTCCAACGCCTTCCTACTTCATGTGTCTACCCACTTCTTCCGACCGACATGTAGGGAGGCGTCTAGGAGAACAGGGAGGGTGGGGGGCCGGCACGAGGCGAGGCGAGGCGAGGTGGGGGGTAGCCGACGATAGGAGTTCTCGAACTCCTGGCTGCGCGTTGAGATCGAGAAACTCAACCCGGGCCCATGAAGAGATAGCACTTCGAGACTGGGGTCATCGTATGTTGCCTATCGTTTTTTTCAGCGTAGGCGCTGCATTTCTCCTCCACGGCATCCCCCCCCATACTCGATCTTGATGCACCCGACGCGGCTAGCAAGTCCGCCTGACTATTCTGATCAGGTGGTGGGGGGAGGAGGATCTGTTGGGAGGGTGGGTAAACTGGAGGCTGGTCTCTCCGGATTTTGCCGCACCCGTTATGACCATCCTGCGTCACACCACCACCGTTCCACATTCGAAGCAGCTGCGCCGATCTGACGCCCTGCACGCTGAGGGAGGTGGAGGAGGAGGAGGAGGCGGAGGAGGAGGAGGAGGAGGAGGAGGAGGAGGAGGAGGAGGGGAGGTGACGAGGAAATTTGAGAAGAGTGAGGATACAAACTTTGTCAGTAATCACTCGCCTAAGCCATTCTTGAAGGGCGATAAGGAAGCACTTGCTCAGCTCACTTCTTTGTATTCTCCCATTTAGCTAGTAAGATGCTCGGCAAATCTGAAGGCCCTGCATGCCCTTTGCCAGAGCGTTTTTGAGCTATGAGCTAATTGGGTCTTACAGAGGCGAGAGACTGTGCACTGCTGACGAGACCTGCTTCGCGTTGCCCTCCGCGTTTACGTGCATGGGCATGGCCGCCTCAGCATCGCTCTGGGACTCAGTGACAATGCCTTTACCGCACATGGACATTTTGTCACTGGTACTTTCCTAGATGCGTTTCTGATTCGCCCATTCCCCCCGCCCCCATGATCACCGCCATGAATGATGTGTTAGGGAACTCCTCGATTTGCAGGACGATCGTTGTCTACAGCTTACTGTTTGGGTCCTGATGGTCCTTCTCAAACTGCCTATTCTATTTCATCGTGGGCATTTCCGCCGTCTGGGCCTGCTCCTCCTGAGAAAAGCCGCTGAGCGCACCCTTGATGTCCTCAACGAGCATTGTGTCGGGGTGCGCGTGGGCGCTCCTCGGAAAGTCTGCCCACCCGATTCGCCAGGGTCTCAGTGCCGGCCCTTGTGAGCACCTCCTGAACTTCACTGACCGTCGACTTTCCGTTCGAGGGCACAGCTCGATGGTATTGAGCGCCTCTTCCAAGCGCTCGGTCGCTGGCTCGGCGCACTGCTGCTCAGCGGTTGCCCGCACCGCGGCCCGAACCGCTGCTGCCGCGATCGCGCAGCTGCGGCGGGTCGAGATGTCCTCTGCGCCGCTCGCATGCGCAAACAGTGCTGCGACCCCCCCCAGACATGCGAGGTCTTGATGCTCTGTATACGGGGTCCCAGGAGTCCCGACCCTCCCCCCAGGGCCGGTCATTTCTCCCGAGTCTTTTCCCCAACCATCCTGTGGTGTTGGGTCCTCGTTTTGAAGAGACGGTCCCCGCGTTCCTCTCCTCTTCTCCTCCTCTCCCCCCTCCTCCTCCCTCCTCCCTTTTCCATGCGTTTCACCCACCCAGCACAGCGCCTCGTGGCCCCATAGGGAGCTCCACCGAAGCCCCTAGTGGCACCGCCCGCATGCGTCCGCCACCGCCCAGCACAACCCGCGCTCCCTGCGTTTCACCCACCGAGTACAGCGTTCCGTGGCCCCATAGGGAACTCCACGGAAGGTCCCAGTGGCACCGCCCGCATGCGTCCGCCACCACCCAGCGCAGCCCTTGCTCCCTGCGTTTTACCCACCCAGCACAGCGCCTCGTGGCCCCATGGGGAGCTCCACCGAAGCCCTTAGTGGCACCGCCCGCATGCGTCCGCCACCGCCCAGCACAACCCGCGCTCCCTGCGTTTCACCCACCGAGTACAGCGCTTCGTGGCCCCATAGGGAGCTCCACGGAAGGTCACAGTGGCACCGCCCGCATGCGTCCGCCACCACCCAGCGCAGCCCTTGCTCCCTGCGTTTCACCCACCCAGTACAGCGTTTCGTGGGAGCTCCACCGAAGGTCCCAGTGGCACCGCCCGCATGCGTCCGCCACCACCCAGCACAGCCCTTGCTCCCTGCGTTTCGCCCACCCAGTACAGCGTTTCGTGGCCCCATAAAGGGGGCTCCACGGAAGGTCCCAGTGGCACCGCCCGCATGCGTCCGCTACCACCCAGCACAGCCCTTGCTCCCTGCGTTTCGCCCACCCATTACAGCGTTTCGCGGCCCCACAGGGAGCTCCACGGAAGGTCCCAGTGGCACCGCCTGCATGCGTCCGCCACCACCCAGCACAGCCCTTGCTCCCTGCGTTTCACCCACCCAGTACAGCGTTTCGTGGCCCCATAGGGGGCTCCACCGAAGGTCCCAGTGGCACCGCCCGCATGCGTCCGCCACCACCCAGCACAGCCCTTGCTCCCTACGTTTCGCCCACCGAGTACAGCGTTTCGTGGCCCCACAGGGAGCTCCACGGAAGGTCCCAGTGGCACCGCCCGCATGCGTCCGCCACCACCCAACACGGCAATTGCTCCCTGCGTTTCACCCACCCAGTACAGCGTTTTGTGGCCCGACAGGGAGCACCACCGAATAATATATTCACAATTTATACTCACAGCAGCATATGGTTGGATCTTTCGTCAGGCTTTTTTTGCGGTCCCGGGGCCAGGCGAGGGCCTTCAAAGGTTCAGTACGACCAAACCAAAACAACTCCCGTCGTGATTTTCACGACCCGAGCATGTTTGGGCTCGAACGCTGCCTGCTGGGGGCCAGCCTGCCATCCTGTGTGTGGGGGTGGGCCATCGCGCGCAGCCGCACGACCTCCGACCCAGCTCCTCGTCGAATGGCCCGAGCCGAACTGGCCACGGGGGAAAGAGGATGGACTTGTAGGGATGAGGAAGAGGAGGAGGTGGGGCGACGAGGAGGACGAGGAGGAGGAGGAAGAGGAGGAGGAGGAGGAGAAGGTCCAGTGTAAACCCCAGAGTCATCAACGATGCTGGAATCAACCCTCTCTTCAAGCTCCCTCTTCAAAAGGCTCCTACAACGGTTCATTTCCATCGGGGGAACAGCCGCGTTGGAAAACAGCCGTTTGAAGACCCTGAAGCATGCCAAAACATTGTTCGCGGGCTTTCAACGCCACGGATCAACCTGACTGTTGCGTGTTGACGATCCTGAATCGTACCAGAATTCCATTCCTGGGGCTTCAACACAGCGAGTCAGCATAACTGTCGAACCCTCACAATCCTGAATCCGTCCAAAGACACAATTCTGGTACGTTGATGATGGGAATCCGTGACACTCTTGCACATGTTGCAAACGAACGCGCGCGGCGCTAAGGCGAGAGCCACATTTTGAAAACGGCCTGCCCTCAATCATTGAAGCTCTTGCAAATATTGTAAGCGAATCTGCGCCGCGCTGAGGCGAGAGCCACATTTTGAAAACGACCCGCCCTCAATCCATGAAGCTTTTGCACACTTTCAAAACGAATGTGCGCCGCGCCAAAACGAGAGCCACATGTTGAAAACCACCCACCCTCAATACATGAAGCTCTTGCCTTTTTTGAAAAACGAATGTGCGCCGCGCTGAGGCGAGAGCCACATTTTGAAAACGACCCGCCCTCAATCCATAAAGCTTTTGCAACTTTTCACAAAGAATGTGCGCCGCGCCATGGCGACAGCCATATTTTGCAAACCACCGACCCTCCATCTTTGAAGCTGTGGCCAAATTTTTAGCTTCAGAGTCATACATGGTGAGGAAGTCTCAGGCGAAACGCCCGGCCCGCCCTAAACATTGGCCTCGGGGTGCGACAGGGAGAAGCTATTTATAAGGAAACGGAATGGAGGAGGAGGAGGAGGCGGAGGCAGGAGGAGTAGGAGGAGGAGGAGGAGAAGGAGGAGGGGGAGGAGGATGAGGAGGGGGAAGAGGAGGGTGGAGGAGGGAGGAGGAGGAGGAGGAGGAGGAGGAGGAGGAGGAGGAGGAGGAGGAGGAGGAGGAGGAGGACAAGCTGGGTGCGCTCGCGTCATATCTGACGTCCTAACCCTCCCTCCTATCCCTTACCATGGCGTAGATCTCCTGTCTATTCGCACAGTCGGATGTCGTAGCAGGGCATAGCGTTACATGGCATAGCATGGTGTTGAAGATCAACGCGTAGCCTGACGCCCCAAAGCGGGGGGGGGCTTCTGCGGTCCAAAGAATCAGCGAATCGGCACCGAATGTGCAATCACTTCCGATTGTTGCTTCGGGGAGACATTTTCTAGTTTTGGGGTCCTATTTGGAAGGACCGGAAACCATGCCGTGGCATGTCGCTGGAAATAATGACGCCAGCGCTGCAGCGGGAGCACGAATCCGGAACGAGCGGAAGCGCGGAAATAAGGCCAGCGCTGCAGTGGGAGCATGATTCGGAATGAGCGGAACCGCGGAAATGAAGCCAGCGTTGCAGTGGGAGCACGATTCGGAATGAGCGGAAGCTCGAAAATGAGGCCAGCGCCTCAGCGAGAGCAGTATTTTGAAAATAAGCACAAACGAAAACCCAACTCGCCGACATCGTGTTAAAACAATACGCGAGGGGTAGCCGAACACTGCGAGACAGATTCCGCCACAGACGCAGGGGAGAGAAGAGAGTAGTATTCATATTCAGTCATTGTGGAGGAGGAGGAGGAGGAGGAGGAGGAGGAGGAGGAGGGATGGGGGAGGCGGGGGGGGGGGCGGGGGGGGAGGAGGAGGAGGAGGAGGAGGAGGAGGAGGAGACCAGTGCAGACAATCTGCATGTCTCAGCGCCCAGTGGGCAAGAGTGACCCTTATCCAGAGTGACCTTCGGTGCCCGCCCACTGGAGCCCCGGGTCGCCGAGTGCGGCGCGATAGTAGCGTCGTGTGCGCTTGTGTGTTGGCCTCCCCGCGGCCTTCAAAAATCCGCGCACCAGAGGTCACTCCTACAACCGTTCGTTGAAAAGTATGTTGTTCTGGATTCCCAGATCAAAATGTACGTTCGCCGCCCTCCTACTTCAAGAGTCGAGCGTTTTTCCCTCTTCCTTTCTTTTCAGGTGGCGGACGGAAGCCCGATCTATTTCAACGCCTCCCTACCCCATGTTTCTATCCACTTCTTCCGACCGACGGGTACCCAGAGCCCCTCTTGTGCGTGTAGCCGAGGTGGCCCCCGGCGGCCTTCAAAAAGCCGCGCACCAAAGGGCACTCTTTGAGGAGGATGAGGAGGAAGAGGAGCAGAAGGAGGAGGAGGAGGAAGAGGTGGAGGAGGATATGGAGGAAGAGGAGCATAGGAGGAGGAGGAGGAGGAGGAGGAGGAGGAGGAGGAGGAGGAGGAGGAGGAGGAGGAGGAGGATGAGGAGGAGGAGGGTGAGGATGGAGTTTGAGGAGGAGGATGAGGAGAAGGGGCTAGGAGGAGGAGAGGGGCTGGAGGAGGAGGAATAGGGGGAGAATGAGGAATATGATGAAGAGAAGGGGGCTCAGGGCGCACGTGTGCGCGACCCGCATGGCCTCACCTTTCGGAACTTCGCGGGGACTTCTCTTGGATCGGCGCTGGACCCCCCTAGCGGCGCCCCCGGCGCTCTCGCCGGGAAGACGAGGATGAGCAGGAGGAGCAGGAGGAGGAGGAGAAGAAGGAGGAGAAGGAGGAGGAGGAGGAGGAGGAGGAGGAGGAGGAGGAGGAGGAGGAGGAGGAGGATGGGGAGGAGCGGGAGGGAAGGGAGGAGGATGAGGAGATGGGGAGGAGCGGGAGGGGAAGGGGGGAGGAGGAGGAGGAGGAGGAGGAGGAGGAGGAGGAGGAGGAGGAGGAGGAGGAGGAGGAGGAGGAGGAGGAGGAGGAGGAGGAGGGGGAGCTTCCGTCCTCCCCGCGAGGCAACGCTGGGCACGGCGGCGCCCCCCGAGAGCTGAATCCGCGGAGGGCGCGGGATCTTGGAGGCCTACGGCCAGGGCTCGCTGCCAAGCCCTGCCTGCTCTGGTGCATGCTTGTCCTCGTCCTTGTCGTCCTCCTCGTCCTCTTTCATCTCTACGTTCTCCTCTTTGTCATCCTTCGTCCTCCCTCTTTCCCTCGCTCGCTCGCCCCGCCCTCCTTCCTCCATCCTCTCTCCTCGGTCCTCCTTTCCTCCCGCCTCCATCCTTCCTTCCTCGCTCCCTTGCTCCTGGCCCCTCCGTCCTTCCTCCTCCCTCCTCCCTCCTCGCTCTTCAGCTGCCGTCCCGGCCCGAGGCTTGTGGGTTGCAGGTACACAGGGTACCTGCGAAGCCTCCGGGACTGCCGCTAGACGCGCCGACCCGCCATCCCGCGTCAGGCCGGCCGTGCCCCCGACAGGGCCGCCAGCCCACCGGCATCGCCACGCGGCGACCGCCCCAACCAGCGTGGCATCGCAGGCTCCGCGCCAAGAGAGGGATTGCTAGAGCCTTCCTCCGTGTCGCGGCAGCTCGTGAGATCCTTGCTAGACATCATAGTGCCATGTCGACTCCGACACGACGCACGCCAAGCAGACCCAGAGGATCCAACCCGCCCAAGTACAAGTTCTGGGAATGCAAGGACTGCCAGCGCACCAATCCAGCCAGCAGCAAAATATGTCGATTTTGTGAGCCCGTGGCTACGCCATCGACAGCAACATCGCATTCAGATGAAGCAGACGAAGAAGCTCGCCCATGGCGTCAGCAGTTACGCACAGGCAAGCCCCAATGGAACAACAACACGTGGCAGAATAATGACTTCTGGTGGCAGACGGCTTCATCAGGTGGTCGACCACCTCGCTCCCGCTCAGCACAAGCCCCTGTCCGCCACGTGCCAGCAGAAGATGCACCGCCACTTCCTCGTCCCGCACTCCCAGAAGAAGCTCAGAAGCACCGGCTATGGTTGCCGATGCCGAGGAAGCCCAAAGAGGTCAAAGCGCACAGAGACCAGCTCAAGATCAGCCTTGACGCGTTGGAAAAGCAAATTTACAGCGCCTACTCCATGGGCGCGCGCACAGCTCGCATCAGCGAGCTGGAGTCAGACTACGCCGTCACCCTCTACATGGTCATGTATGCCAGGGACTCCAAGTCGCGCACCCAGCAGCAGCAGGCCTACGTCGACCGCATCCGCAAGCGCCTGAGTGACGCCCAGAAGGCAGAGGACGAGGCTCTCGAAACCCACAAGTCCGCAGTCGCCCTCACACGCTCGCTCTCAGAAGATGTGCAGAAAGCCGAAGAACTACTGCAGCACTTCGAAGAGCTAGAGGCCAAGGAGGAGGCCGCTCAGAGGGCGGCCGACGCCGAGGACGAAGAAGACATGACCATGACCGACCGCCCGGAGGACAGCTTCCGCCCAGGCGGCAGGGAGGAGCCTGCGCCCCGCCTGGCCGCCCCCCACTCGGAGGCGTCCACTGCGGCGCCAGCGGCCACCGAGCCATCACCCCATTCCGCGGTGGCCTGCTTGGCGGCAATGCAGGCCAACAACGCAGCCCTGACCCAGCAGGTCACGACGCTCGCGGCACAGATGACAGCGATCACCACAGCCCTTGCCTCCCTGCCAGGCTTACAACTTCAAGGACCAGCGCCACTGCCAGCTCATGTACAGGCAGTACCCGCAGCAGTGCCCGCCGATGGCGCCCCACCGCTCCAGGCTCCGTCTGGAGGCATGCTGCCACCCCAGCGCACAGTTGCTCCAGGCCCCCAGCCCTGGCCAGCTCCACCAGAGACAGCCGCTGAGTCAGCAATCGTGAACGTGCCGCCGAAGAAGCCCGCACGCCAAGCCGCAGGCCGACCAGGCAGCCGCAGCGCTGGAGGAGCCGCGCCTAAGACCGCAGGCCCAGGAGCCAGCGGCAGCGCAGGCTCGCGGGGAGGAGTCCTGAAGAGCGCATTCGAGAAGGCCCGTCGGCAACAGGCAGCCGAGTCCTTGCCAGTGGGTGACTCTGATGGCGAGGACACGGCCGCGGCCAAGCAGCAGCAGTGCCAGCAGGACCAGATGGAGCTCGACCCGGCCGCAGCTGCCGCTCATGCCCACGGAGAAGAAGATCCGCCCAGTGTGCGGCCAGCTCATGAGGAGCAGCCGAACTGACAAACAACTATTTATCGTGCTGGCGTGAGTACCACTCTCACGTCTCAGGGATTTCAAAATGCAGACGACCAGTGCCCCACTCCCCCTGAGGTCATGGGTACGGTTATAGGCCTCTCGGAAAGCCCCCTTCCCGACCTAGGCCCCACCAAAGAGCTCCTGCAGCACCAATGGGATATCCCTATCTGTAAGGACCTCCTCAGTTACTCCCAGTTCTGGCATTCCGCTACGACAGCAGGCCTGTCAGGTCTACTTACGTCCGACCCAGGCATCCTACCTCTGCGTATCGACATCTACACTGATGGGACTGGGGGTGGTTTCAAAAACTGGGACGGGGACACGTGCCCACCTGCGTGGGGTTTTGCTATTTTTGCATCCGCCCCAAACCATCGCTGGCTTATTGGATTTCAGGGCGGCCCTCTCAGGGCAGCTGCAGAAGCATACCCACCGTCATTGCATTCCGCTATGGCAGAATATGAGGCCGCCATTTGGGCTGCCGCGTGGCTTCTCCGCTACCTCTCCTCCACACCCACCTCACCCATGGTATCCATACATACGGATAACATGCAAGTGATCAACAGCGCGGCGTTGGGAGCCACTATGGGGCAACTGTCAGACCTCAAGAAGACCCTCGATGGCCTGGTACAGGTACTCACACGCACATGCACGCGTTTCTACTGGGATCACACACCGGGACACAGCGACCACCCGTGGAACGAGATGGCCGACACAGTTGCTAGACTCGCTAGTATGTCTCTCCTCCTTCCGACTCCAGACGTGCAGTGGCGTGCTCAGCTTGATCTGCCATGGCACCAACAGGCGCTGCAATGGCTGTGGCTAGAATATTTATCTTGTGATCAACGTGCGCAGTATCCCGCCTCAGGTGGCACACCGATGCGAGTTGGCAACGCAGCTACCACCTCCCTCCAGCAAGGCATACCACAGCCACGTGCAGTAGCAGGTCCCGACACACCACAGTATCCTACATTCTGGGTGGCTGCAGCTAACGTACTCACACTACATCCCAGTATGTGGTCTAATGCACCAGACACGTACGGTCCCGGTCCTGGACGTGTCATGCAACTTGCGGCCTCTTTTGCGGCCCAACGGTACCTCCTGGTGGGCACCATGGAAACCCGCCTTCGGGCCCACAAAACTCAGAATGTTGGGGACTATCTTGTCTTTCACTCCTCAGCTACGCCAGCAGGGACTGAGGGATGTGCGCTTTGGGTACACAGCAAGCTCGAATATATGCCAGGTTACACCATCACACAAGATATGTGCCGTGTTTTACATGCAGAACCCACCCGTCTGGTGGTTGCTGTGCGAGGTACTGGTCTTTCGATCAATGTGCTGGTGTTTCACGCGCCTCACTCACGTGCTGGAGGCACGCTCGCCACAGCCGAGGTGAAGCTGGCAGAGTGGTGGCGAGCCACCACAACCTTGGTACAGCAGACGCGTCAGGGAGCCGAACATTTGATCACCCTAATCGATTCCAACGCGGCCCTGGGAAGCCTCACCTCCCCCGCCGTCGGCTCCGAGGAGCCCGAGACCGAAAATGTGCCCGGCCTCCACTTCCACAAGTTCCTCCTCACTACGGAACAATGGGCCCCCTCCACCTTCTTGCCTTCCTACAGTGGGCTCTCGGGGTCCTGGTCAGCACCCAAGGGAGATACTAAGTCCAAGCGTCGCGACTATGTCACAGTCTCGGACCCTGTCGCTGTGCTCAGACAGGGAGTGGATGCAGTTGTCGACCTCACGGTCACCAACGAGGATCATCAAGCAGTAGGTGCGCATCTTATGCTCCCGCCATCCGCATACATACAACAGCGTACGGTGACACATCGTGTGCCGCACGACCCAGCACTCTATCGGGACCCCCAGGCTCAGGCCCTCTTCAAGGAGCTCCTCAGTGAAGCCCCATGTGTTGACTTCGACACGCACAGCACTGATCACACGCACATCATCGACGAGCACGTGCGGTGGGCTATGCAACAAGCGTTCCCCGTCCGAGCCACCTCCAGGGGCACTACACCCAGGCAAAACTGGATCCAAGCCGATACTTTGGAAGCTGTTGACCACCGCACGCTCTGTATGCGCACGGTTCGTCAGTTGCGGGTCTTACTCATGAGGGCCACACGCGCGCTCTGCTTTCTCGCGTGGGCACAGTTTACACACGACGGACGGCACATGGACATGTACTTCTTTGGTTCTCCCATCACTGGTACGCCGCCGTCCCCCGCACCACTGGTGCAGTTTGTGCAGCGAAGCGTTGCGCATTGCGAGTACGTGTACGATATGACGACATACACACTGCAGGTATCAGCCAATCTACAGGGGCAGGACAACTCCAGGAGACATCGGGCTAAATGGCTCAGATGCGCAGTCCACGCGGCGGGACCAGGGCAAGGCTGTTTCAACACTCTCTTCGCCAATGTCCCAGAGCAGCTCAGCTACCAACGGGGGCTGTCTATCCAGCAGTTTTGCAAGACCGTCATCGAGCATCTCCCACGCATGCAGCACAAGTCTCTTGCCATGCGCGAGCTTCTCAAGTTACACAGCACATTTGTGATCAAACAAAGATCCAAGGATAATGCCACCGCGTACTACGAGCAGCTTGCCACACAGTTACAATCGGAATGGTCCAAACATCAGACAGACAAAGTCTTTGCGACGCTGAGACGTATGGGGGCTGGCTCCAAAAAGCGACTTATGCTTCGGTCTCTCCCGATTGTCCGACATCCCGACGGGGCCCCGGCGACCACTACCCTGGAGGCGGCCAATGTTTGGCTGAAGCACTTCGGTACCGAGGAGCTCAGCGCCATCGTTCCAGCGGAGCAGGCACAGAGCATCTTGGACTCACTGCCGCCTCTCCCTCAGGACCTAGTGTGCAACATTACGGCTGTCGAGGCCTTCGTTCCCACTTTAGCCGACTTTCAGACAGCATGCCGCAGGACGCGTGCGTCGGCTCCCGGCTTGGACGGGCTATCAGGACAGCTCGTCGCAGCTTTCGGTGCAGAGTTAGGCAAACTTTACTTTCCGATCGTGACTAAGGCCATTACACGACTCGAGGAACCTACACAGTGGAAAGGAGGCATATACTGGAACATTTGGAAGAGGTCTGGGGATCCCTCGTGGCCAGTTTCATCCAGAGCAGTTATGGTGTCGCCGCAGATCGGCAAAAAGTTTCGCGCCCTGGTCCGCACACCACTTGTTGACATCTTACCACTGGTTGCAGGGGACTCGCAGTACGGGGGCATCGCGGGTCGGGGCGTAGACCTGGCGGGTTTAGCGATACGTACCCTGCAGAACCTTGCCGAGTCGCAGGGCACGTCCCTCATGCTCCTACTCGTGGATGTGGTGCAGGCCTTCTACAAATCAGTACGTCAGTTGGTTATGGCCTCATGTCACACGGTCGAAGATCTCGCCATGCTTCTACACACTACTGGGCTCCCACCTTCAGCCCTGCACAGGTTACTCGAGAGGCTCAGTTGTCAGCCCCCAGCCCTCCAGAAGGCCTCCATCAGTCCACACTTGCAGGCGCTCATCGCATCATCGTACCACGGATCATGGTTTACTTACCCAGGGTCCGACCTTATCGCGCTTTCGACTTTCGGGACGGTGCCAGGTCAACCATTAGGGGACGTCGTTTTCAATTTCATCATGGCTGAGTGCACTCACTTAGCCAATCAACGTCTGCAAGCCCTACAGCTTTCCACCCAGGTCCCAGTGCTTCCTGGGGCCTCCTTAGCGCAGCTTATACACCACGAGCCTGTCGGCACCAAACCCGCCCTGGAGATTTGTTTCTTTGACGACGGAGCCTTCGCAGTCTTAGGGCCGCCGTGCTGGCTGATCAGCACAGCCGCCGACGTTGCAGGCATTGTTGCGTCCAGCTTCGCGGAGCGAGGCTTGCGCCTCAACTTTAAGAAAGGGAAGTCCGAGCTGCTCTTCCAGTTCTGGGGTAAACAGTCTAAGGTGGCCCGACTGGAGCTCTGGAAAATTCGTCAAGGGGTCTTTCAAGTACATTCCGACAGTGCTGGAGATTTCGCCATACATGCGGTCCGACAATACCCCCACTTAGGTACTATCATCGACGAGCGGGGAGCGACGGGGCCAGAAATCGCACACCGCATTGCAGGTATCTCCCAATCATATCAGATTTTAAGGCGCCGTGTCTTCCCCAGTGTGCCGCACGAGGTCGGCGCCACCGCCATGAAGATGAGGTTTGTAGATGCGCTCATTTCCTCCTCTCTCTTACACAACGCTGGCACATGGATCAATATTGAGCACGGCGCACACAAAGTACTTCGTACCAACATACTTATGAGATATCGCGCGGCGGCAGGTTTGCAGAGATATGACGAGCACGCTGTCCCTGACTCTGAGGTTTTAGCCCACGTGGAACGGTCGGACCTTGACGTCCAGCTACGCGTGCATCGGTTACGCTTGCTGGGACGAGTGCTTCACTACGGATCCGACCTTCTGCTCGGTATGCTCGCGCACGTGTATCGCCTCATGCTCTCACTGCGCACCACGCCACCACAGCCACAGCACGCGCGGCAGCACGCCAAGACTACATGGCTACATCACGTATTGGACGATCTCAGATGGCTCCGCACAGTTACAAAATCGTTCCAGGATTTCCCGGACCCTGCAGACAGCTTTCACCCGTGGGAACAACACATTCGGAGATCCATTACTTCCTGGAGACGTCAGCTGAGAGCAGCGCAGATTGGTGCAGCACAAGCCGCCGCCCGCCAGGCATTGGCAGCACGTGCAGAGCGCATCTTTTTCCAGTGCGCTCGGGAAGGAGGCTTCCCACTTCCAGTTTCACATCCTGATCATCCCTTGCGGGCTGCCGACCGACCACCAGCACAACAATATATTTGTCCTTGGTGCCACATCACTTACTCTAAGGTTGCAGCCTTACGACAACACATCATACGTGCACACTTTACCATGGTCCAACACGTGGAAAGGGTTATGGGGGACAAAGCAGTATGTCGAGCATGTTCCATGGAATTCGCATCACGCCGACAACTTCGCAATCATTTGGCATACGACGCAGCCCGCTGCTGTTTAGCACATTTCTTGCACGGAGCTCAGATGACGGCCGACGAGGCCGAGCAAGCTGCAGCACGTGACCGTCAGGCATGCGCCGACCAGCGTCGTGCCGGGTTGGGCAGATGGAGATCGGCCTACCCAGCAACCACTACGGTATGCGACGACGGTCTGATTTGGGAAGCAGCCGAAGTCTTTGCCTTATACGATGAGGACGAAGCCAAAGAGCTCCTCAGAGGTGCCTTCTACGAGCTTACCCCCGAGGCTCAAGAGACCCTGGAGGAGATCTGGCGCCCCCCCAGAGTTCAGAACGATCCAGATGAACCACCAGAGGCCCAATTCTCGGACAGACATTATCTTTTCCGCCCGCAGGACTTTCAACATCTTGCCACCCAACAGGTGCCGTGGCGTGTGCAGCGACGTGAGGTCTACATACTAAACCTATTTTGTGGTCGTCGTCGTCAGGGTGATATTCAACACAACATCGACAATGCCGAATACGGTCAAGATATTCACATTGTCACACTGTCTATCGACATATCCATCGACAACATACGCTGTGATATGACCCGTCAAGCTACGATAGACGAATGGGCAGGCCACATCAGAGCTCGCCGAGTCTGGGCTTCAGGGGGGGGGACCCCCCTGCGAGACCTGGTGCCCAGCTAGATGGCTGGAGGGGGGGCCCCCCCCACTCAGGACTGCCGAGTATTTCTGGGGTGTTCCGTGGGCCTCTCCGACCCAGGCACAGCAGCTCGAAGTAGGTAACAAGCTCCTGCAATGTCTTGTGCTTCTGCTCGCGGAACACATCAGAGCAGGGACGTGCGGGTGGATGGAGCACCCAGCACCCGCTTGGTGGAGAGCCCAGGCAGTTTCAAGTTTTGCGTGGATGCCTCTCCGTTCTCTGGAATGCTGTCCCATTGTTGCTACGACGGATTTCGACCAGTGCACCCTCAATGATGCAGATCCGGCTACAGTCGGCCGTGCCCCGACGAGGATCATGTCGCTCCGTCTTCCCACTTTGCACGGCAAACTTACGGCTTGCAACAACGGCAAATGCAATCACGGCAAGGGAGTACATAAAACGCTTCTCGGCAAAAATGAGGACCACAGCTTCAAAACCAGTGCGAAGAAGACCTACCCGACACGGATGTGTACAGCTATAGCTACGGCCATGACGGATGCCATTGTTACTGCTACGTATGAAGGCGACCCATGGGATCAGGACCCCACCCCCTCCGACACCTGCAGTCTGCGTGAATTTCACATTCCATGGGATCCTGGCGCCGCGTTCTGGGAGGCCCCAGATTTCGCCCGACCCACCGCGACTTCCAGGAAGCGTGGTGATCCTGAATCCAGCCGCTGGCGGCCTCCTTCCTCTCCCTCCTCCCCTGCCGAGGATCCCCGGTTTCCGCCGCAGGACCCTCCAGCCGCGGAGCTGGCAGCGCCGCCCGACGACCCGCCCAGCGAGGCCGGGCCGCCCTCTGACCCCGAGGACGGGGTTCCCCCCTCCTTTTTCCTTCCTGCTCCCCCTCCCCCCCCACCGACCCTTTCGTCGGCACAGCTCGAACGCATCAGACGGAATCGAGCTGAGGCCAAGGAGCGGCGCAGACGCCGCTTGGCCCCTTGGTCCTTTTCTTCGATTCTCTGGCCCCATGAGGAGACCAGAGTTTCTTCCAGAGCCCTGTTGGTGTAAAACTCCTCGGTTTTTTTTTTTTTTCCAATTTGTGCTTAGAGAGAACGGCTTGAACGCTCATTCCACCGTCCGCCGCCGCCGCCTCGCTCTTCTCCTCCTCCTCTTCCTCTTCCTCCTCCTCCTCCTCCTGTCCCTTCCTTTTCCTCCCCCTCATCCTCATCCTCCTTCTCCTCCTCACTCCGCCTTTCTGCCACGCCCTGGGCATCAGAAAGCTCTAGCGAATTCCCTCCCCCCTCCCGCCTCCTCCCGCTTTCCTTCGTTCCCTTCCCCTCCTCGCTGGCTCCATAGCGCGAGGAGCTCCTCCCTCCTCGCTCTTGGTGTCGGCTCGAGGCCCTGCGGCCTGTGCGGACCCCTCTGGTTGAGGAGGGCTGGTGTGGTTGGCGCGGCCGTTTCGGGCCGCAGTTGGTGCTGCCCGACGACAGCGTCCGCGTCGTCCGGAGGAGGCCGTTGAGCAAAGCCGCCTCTCTTCATCTGGCACAGCCATGGCCGGCCGCTCCCGCGCGGCGACCCCAGCTGCGACGACGTCGACTTGGCCCTACACTGCGACGGCGGCGGCTGCCACGTGCCGCCGCCCCACGCAGCCTTGGACGGAGAGCGCAGCAGTCTGCGCACCTGTGTCTGGGCCCCTTCCTGGACGGCCCCTGTCGACGACGCTCTGGGAGCAAGGCAGAGGGACCGGGTCTTCTCAGAAGGCTCCGAAGGCCAGCTGCTTTCTGATATGCTTTCCAAGTCTTCTCCGAAGCCGCAGGGGATTTCTCATAAGGCGGGGGGGGGTCCGCCGAGAAGCCCCGTCGCCTTCTGAAGGGGGTCCAGCGCCGACCCAAGAAACCCGCGCCGTTATCGGACCGTTTAGGTTTAAACAGCATTTCCGGTTCTTTTTGCAGCATTTCCGGTTCTTTTTTATCCTTCGCTTCAGGCCCTCCCTCCGCGTTCCCCCGCTCCCCTTTTGAGATATATATATATATATATATATAGTGTCCGTGCTGATATGTAAGCAGTGTAGCATAGCCTGCCAGCAAGCAAGCAACGTGCGCTAATATTCAGGCGAGAGGCAACATGTCCTTTCGTATCCATTTGGGCTCCAGGGCCCTTGAGCTTGGGCGTGTCGGTAGGGGCCATCGCGTGTTTCGCTAAGCAACCATTTTTCGCCATCCATTGCGGATATTATTGATATCATTGCGGAATCTTTGCTGACATACAACCTCGCGGTTATTATTGCACTACGACCCCGCTTCGCAGTATTGGGCCTACGTTGGTAGCGGAGCTAACTCTACCACGGCAACGTGCGCGACATCGCAGAGACAATAAAGGCACCTACAAGCTCGTTATTGCCACTGACACCTCTCATTCGGAGCTGAGGGCTTATAGTCTTGCGACTGACACCTCTCATGTGGAGTTGCCGCCATGGCGACTATTGGAGGAGCCGCTGCAGCCGGCGGCGAGGACAAGAACAGCGGGGGCAATATTCCCGTACCCGTCCTTGACGGCACGGGCAAGACGATGAAGAAGTTCCGCCGAAAAGTCGCCGCCTGGCAGATCGGCGCAGAGGTCAAGCTGCCCAAGCAGGGCGCGACGCCGTTGGCCAGCCTCAAGGGCAAGGCCGAGGAGGCGCGCGAGGAGCTCGACCTGGAGACCATCAAGGGCGACGACTCGGTGGAGGTTTTCTTGGCGTGCCTCGGGAAACGCTTTCCCGAGATCGAAGTATTGGAGTTACCGGCGCTCCTGGAGACATTCGTGAAGCCGGCGTGCATCCGGCGCAAGCTTGAGGAGATCCGCGATTTCAACAATCGCTTCAACAGCATAGCGACGAAGCTGAGAGCTAAGGACATCCAGGTGCCCGACGAGGTCTTGGCCGACCGGTGCATCAAGGGCGCCCGCCTGCCACCGGAGCGCGCGGCGAGTGTGCTGAACGGCGTGGGCAACAAGTTTAATCCGACGAAGATCCAGGAGCAGCTCACGATCAATTTGCCCAAAGTATCGGTCGTGGACGGCAACGAAGAGCATCGCCACGGCAGAGGTGGCTACGGAGGTCACAAGAAGGACCACAAGAAGGTGTACGCCACGGAGGCCTATGACGAGGCCGAGAACGACGGCGCGTCCACCGACAGCTCCGAGGGCAACGCCGACGATTTGCCGGATGAGCTGCAGGACGTGATGGGCGAGGCGGAGGGGCAGGTGTTTTTCTTCGCCAAGAAGATGGTGCGCGCCAAGGGCAAGCTAAAGGAGGCTAAGCAAGCGCGCGGCTACTTCGCCAAGCGAGACGGCGGGCGCCCGCCGAAGAATGTCGATGCCAAGACCGCCAAGATAAGGCGAGGGCGCAGCGTGGAGCGTGTGGCCAGAAAGGCCACTGGCACGGCGACCCGCAGTGCTCCAAGAAGAACGACCCCAACGCGCGGGCCGACATCCCGCGGAAGGGCTGTCGCAAGACGAACATGACTACGAACGACGGGGCTGGCGCCGCGCAGGGGCCCCACGTCGCGGAGATGGCGGTCGCGGCGGTCTGCCCGCGCGAGCAGCCGAGAGCGGCGCGAGATCAGAGGGGGATCACCTTCGGCAACGCGCTGCGCGACATGCCCGAGGAGGTGACGGCTGCCTCGTTCTACATCAACAAGGACAGCCAGTGCCACATGGCTGCGACGGGTTCGGCGCTCATCTACATCAGAGTCGAAGGCCTACTCAAGGAGTCGGGCGGCAAGCTGACTTCCGACGCTGCCTGCTTGCGGTGCGTCGGCGACCAGGACTGGTGCAACGACGCCAAGAAGAAGCTGGCGGCCTTCAGCATCCAGCCGATCCAGTTCCCGGAGAAGGAGCCGTTCCGCTTCGGAGCGTCCAAGGTGGCGTACAGCCTCAAGGCGGCGTTGATTCCCGGCTCGGTGAATGGCAAGGCCTTCGCCGTGCGCATGAGCATTGTGCGCGGCGCCGTGCTTGGGCTGTTCAGCCGCCAGGCCCAGAGCGAGCTGGTCGTTGTCTACCACGCAGGGGACAACGAGGAGCTTCACATCAAGTCTGTCAACGAGCACGGCATCCAGATGGGT
This sequence comes from Prorocentrum cordatum, assembly GCA_963575745.1. Taxonomy (NCBI): domain Eukaryota; class Dinophyceae; order Prorocentrales; family Prorocentraceae; genus Prorocentrum; species Prorocentrum cordatum. The sequence continues at coordinate 265,756 of CAUYUJ010013803.1, read as the reverse complement.
TTGGGCCGCGCTGGACACCCGACGCTTGAGATCACAGGCTTCGCGCCAAACTACAAGCCCGTGTCGGGCGTCTCGGACGACAAGACCAGCGCCGCCAAGCCGGTAGCGCCCGAGTGCTGCGACCAAGGGGTCGCCTCGGAGGCCGACGAGTCTCAGTCGGAGACTGATTGTGACGAGCTCGACAGCGCTGAACTAGTCGAGCAGCAGGTGCGCCAGGCCATGTGCGCATCTATTCCATCGCGTCAGTCATCATCGGGGTCGGAGAATGAGGCATGGGGAATTATTCCTACGTCCGCCAGCGCAGCACAGATCATGCAAACCGATCACACAGGACGAGGAGCTAAACCAGACAGCGATCCTCAGCCACAACGTGTCCGATGTCAGTCGTAAGCAAGCGGTAGCGAGCTACGAGATCAGCCATCAGCGCGGGGTCATCACACGGCATCATCACCGCAGCCATCCGGCTCGAGTTCATCTCAGGCCCCAACAACCTTTACGACGCGTGCCGTGGCAGATCCAGCCACCGCAATTTTTCGCGTGCCAGCGGCCGGAGTTTACGCCCCCGTCGCAGCGGACATGTATGACATCTCCCAGGGCGACGAAATCGGAGGCCAGCTGCTCGAATGCGCCGACGCCGAGTACTTCCCGCCTGCCGGCGATCTCCAGCATGCGGATGGGGGGCCGACAGGCGGAGGTGGCAAGCTACGAGTTGGATGTGCGCGACGCGACGTGCGACCAGCTCCGCGTCATCTTGCGCGCGCTGAGGGCCAAGGTCCAGGACAGGGCGCGCTTCGGCAAGATGCGCAAGCACGAGCTCCAGGAGTTGTGCAGAATGAAGGGCATCGATTTCGACCGGCACACGACTGCGCCGGAGCTCAGGCAGCGCCCGAAGGGCTGGAAGGTCGAGAACGCGGTCAGCGGCGCCTCGAGCAACGTGGCCTATCCAAGCTCGCAGATCACGGGGAACGACAAGATGCGCTTCGGCGGCAAGTACCCGACCGCGGATTACCGCTGGGTGCTCAAGAACGACCTGGGTTACGCGCGGTGGGCGGTGCTGGAGCTGGACAACGGCCGACCGAGCCCGCTCCTGGCGCGCTTCGGCAGGTGGGTCAAGGCTCACGGAGTGAAGCCGCTCGAGCCAGAGAAATTCAAGACCGCCATCGAGGCGGTGATGGCCGCGGAGGTGGTCCTGGACGACGAGTCGGCGGCGCTGACGGCGACGATCCAGCGGGCCCCAGCATGTCAAGGCAGCTGGGCGGGTCACCGCCGCCCGAGGACGGTCGAGGAGCACGAGATGGACGCCGGCGACCACGGCGGGCGAGACCGACCAGGAGACGGATGCGGCGTCTCCGCGCGACAAGGCCTGGGCGGCGGCAGCCGCCGGGACCGGCCGCCAGCCTCGGGCGGGCGGCCAGGCATCAAGAAGGGCAAGCGCGTCGGCTTACTCTACCAGGTCACGGGCTTGCTGAGCGCCTTCGCGTTTCAGGCGGTGCTCCCCGCGGACTGGCTGTCCCGCCCTCTAAAGCCGTTCGCTCAGTATGCGACGGGCGCCGCGCAGGACGTGGCCGACCACGTGAGGGGCGTCGAGGAGATCTACGCCGCCCGGAGCCACGGCGTGGACGTCACGCAGGTGTTTGGAGGCGAAGGCGGTATTACCGAGGCGGCAGTGCGCCGCGACGTGACAGCCACGGAGGTGATCGACCGCAAGTGCGGCTGGGGCTTCCGCAAGCAGAAGGACCTCGAGATGACGTACGAGCGGTGCCACGCATCGAGTTCGAAGTTCGTGTCGACCGAGCTACCCTGCACCTACTGCGCGAACATTGCGCACCTCAACTTCCGCGCGCCGCAGGGCAAGCAGGCGCTGCGGCGATTGTGGCGCGCGGAGCGGCCATTTCTTTTCTTGGCTCGCGACCTCGTCAAGTCGCAGCTCGATTCAGGCGGCGTCGCCATGATCGAGAACCCGGCCACCAGCCGGATCTTGACACAGCGCATCATGATGGAGCTACTTGCCGACAAGCGCGTGTACCAGGTGAGGCGCGACATGTGCGAGTACGGAGCTCGACGCTACAGGGCAAGGCGGCTCATCGAGCACCCCGCCAGGCTGCTCGTCGCCCGCAAGGAGTTCGAGCGGCTACGCCGCACCTGCAGCCACGCGCGCCACGACCAGACGTTCGGGGACAACGTGGCGGTGCGGAAGTCTGGCGTTTACCCAGCCATGTTCTGCCGAGCGGTGGTTCGCATCGTCGAGCAGATCATTCGCCGGCAGGGTGGGCCTCGCGCCTGCCAGGTGGACTGCGGCGCTTCTTCGTCGCCCTTCATCGCGACGGAGTTGAAGGAGCAGGCCGCCGCCTACGTGAACGACGCCGCGTCCTTGGGAGAGACGGGCGAGCCTATTGGGGACTCAGACCCCATGGGCGGCGGAGACGATTTCGCCGACGCTCGCGACGTGAAGACCGACGAGACTGTGGACGGCAGGATCGGGGTCGGCGCGATCACCTCCCAAGAAAGCAGCGGCCTGCTGCAAGCCAGCCGAGTTGGCCATCCTCAAGAGACTCCGCGTCAACGTGGGCCATCCGTCGCATGAAGACTTGGGCCGCAGTCTGCGACTCAAGGGCGCTAAGTCGGCCACCGTGCAGGCCGTCAAGGGGCTGATCTGCGGAGCGTGCCGCTCGCAGCAGCGCCCGAGCGCGAGGGGGCCAGCGCACCTCCACTTCGTGCAGGATTTCGGCGACGATGTGGGCTTCGCTTGCTTCGAGCTCAAGGACGTCGACGGCGAGAGTTACTGGTACTTCAGCATCGTCGACTTGGCTACTACCTTCCACGTCGCGACGCTGATCGGTCGCCGCGCCAGCCAGGAGTTCGCTACGGCCTTCGAGAGGTCCTGGGCCTCCTGGGCCGGCGTCCCGGACCGAGTCCACTTCGACGTGGAGAGGGGCTTCGGCGGCGTTCTCAGAGAGATGTTCCAGTCTTTCGACACGGTGCAGCTACCTATTGCGGGACAGGCCCACTGGCAGCTCGGTCGAGTGGAACGTCAGGGAGCCTGGTGGAAGGAGCTCGCTGCAAGGGCGATCGAGCCCTCGTCGATCAGGGGCGAGGACGAGATGCGGACGCTGGGCATCATGGCGTCGGGCGCGAAGAACTCGCTGAGGCGGCGGGCTGGCTTCTGCCTCGCGCAGTGGGTGCTGGGGGGCGATCCCAAGAGGCCCGCCGACCCGGTGGACGACACGGCCAACTACAGTGCCCACAGCCTCGCCACCAATGACGGGAATATTCGCCGCCGATATGCAATTCGAGCGGCGGCGCGCGAGTCGTTTATGCGGATGCAGAACGACGACCAGCTCAGACGAGCTATGCTGGCTCGCGCGCGCGCCGTGGCCACGCCCTTGTTAGTGGGCGAGATGTGCTACATTTTCCGCCAAGTCAAGAAGAGGGGGCAGAAGGGGCAGCACAGTCGCAACGCCAAGAAGGGGGTCTAGCGGGAGCCGTGCGTGATCATCAGTCACCAGGGCAACGACACTTGGGTCTCGCTGGGAAGGCGCGCCATGCTGGTGGCCCCGGAGCACATCAAGGCGCTCGCTCCGGACGACGTCTGGTTCCCGAACGGTCGGGGCGAGATCGGCCAGGCCGTGGCCGAGCTCGACAGGTCTCGCGACTGACTTGAGCAGGAGGAGGCCCCGGTGGAGGACATCTGCCCCGAGCCGGGCCGGCCCGAGGTCCAGCCAGACGAGATGGAGCAGGCGTGGCGGGAGTTCATCGACAGCCCAGGCGACGACGACGACCTGATGCTGAACGTTCCCGACCGAAGTCCCAGGAGCAGATCGAGGTGCTGCCCGCCGGCCGAGCCGACATGCCTCAGTCAGCCTTGGAGGAGCAGCCCTATAGGTCCCGTCGAGTTCCGACGACGGCGAGCGACCTTCGACGGGGCGGGCAGCGGCGACTTCGGCTCGGCCATCAAGGGTCTGCAGACCGCCAAGGGGCACGCGGTCTCCGGAGGACCGCCCCCGAGGACAGCCTCGCGCGATCGGGCGGCCGTGCCCGACGGCGGAGCAGCGGCCGGATCCGAGCAGGAGGGCGCTATAGAGCTTTCGAGGTCGGCTCCCAGAGAAGCGATGCAGACCTCCGTCGTCGCCGAGAGGATCGAGCGCAAGCAAGCCGACAAGGGGATCCACTGGAGGGCCATCAAGGACTTCGACAGGGGGCTCTACCGAGAGGCGGCGGCCAAGCAGTGGAGCGAGTGGCAGAAGTACGGATCTTGTCAGGTGCTCACCCTCGAGGAGTCCGAGTCGTCAGGGGCAGGGTCAAGGCCAACCTCATCTTGCCCGGTTTGTGTGCCGGGATATGAACGCGCCGCTGCGGACTGAAGCACCCGCTGCCGGTCAAGGCCAAGGCCCGACTCTGCGTCGGGGGTCACATGGGCCCGCGTCTCGCTCAGGGCGACCTGCGCACAGACGCGCCTACGGTCACCCGCATCTCGACTATGCTGTTCTTCACCGTCTGCCAGGGATTCGACCTGGAGATCTACGCAGCGGACGTGGAGGCGGCTTTCATGCAAGGCGACGAGCAGCCCGACCAGCAGTTGCACATGGCTCAGCCCCGCGAGGGCTTACCTGAGTTGCACCCGGGGCAGTTGATCATTATCCTCAAGGGGGTCTTCGGGCTAGCCACCGCACCGCGACAGTGGTGGGCCAAGCTCAAAAGGACCTTGCTCGCGGTGGAGGAGAAGCTAGGTGACTGCATGTTCCGACTTCGCCAGCATTCGCTAGATCCGGCGCTGTACTACGGCTACGAGAAGCGCGGGGAGCTGTGCGCGGTGGTGGTCGCCCACGTGGACGACCTGCTGCTGGGCGTCTCGCGCAAGTGCCCGACCCTGTGCGACCGGCTCTACAAGCTCCTGCCGTGGGGCGAGTGGAGGGGCTTGCCATTCACATTTTGTGGCAAGCTGGCGTGGCGCGATGAGGAGGGCGACCTGCGCCTACGCCAGAGAGTACGCGAACACGATCGAAGAGATCGTGCTCAGCAAGGGGCGCAAGACGGAGCTGTCGGTGGAGGCGACGCCAGCCGAGTTTTCGGACGACCGCTCCGCCCTCGGAGCGCTTGGATTGCTCTCATCGCAGGCTTGGCCAGACCTGTCAGCTAGAGTGGCCATGGGACAGCGCGCCCAGAACAAGCCCACCATCCAGGACCTGCTCGAGACGAATCGGCTCATCAAGCTGACGCGGAAGCACGCGGACGTGGGACTGGAATTCCTGAAGCTACGTGGACCGCTTTGCTTGGTCATTTTCCACGACGGCAGCTGGGCCAATGCTGACGAGCCTCCTGAAGGTGTCATAGCTACGCTACTCACCAAGATCGTTGGAAGCAAGGACAAGAATATCAAGATCCGCTCGCAGGCCGGCTACGTGACGTTCATCGCCGAGGCCAAGCTGTTGTGCAGCGACAAGGCGCGAGCGGGAATCGTTGATTGGCGATCAGGCACCACCGAGAGAGTTTGCATATGTATTTTGGCAGCTGAGGCGATGTCAACAGTAGACGCAGTAGGCTGTGCTCAGATCACACGCTGTGTTTTCGCTTCGCTTGAGATACCGGATGCTCATCCGGTAGATGTCCCCCCCGAGTTTGCTGCCGCTTGCTCAGGTCACAGATTGCGCTAGCTTGTGCGATGCGATACACAAAGACGGTTATTCCAAGCTCCCGTCAGAGCGGCGCCTTTTGCTAGACCTAGTAGGCCTCAAGGAGTCACTGGAAGAGGAAATAAGTAACGAATTCGTTACCGACGATCAGCGCAGCCAGCTGCCTCTCTTTTGGGTTCCGACCGACCAGCAGGAGGCACATATGAACAGTGCCGGTTCGCTTTTCAAGCGCGCCATACGCCTGGTTTCAGGATAGAGCGCATCAGGAGCTCGATTTCAGCTTAGTTGGTTGACGTGAGATTTCACACGTCTAAGCGATCTACGGCCAGAGACGCACATATCATAATAATTGTGCACGAGTGATCTATATATATATGTATGTATATGTATACATTCTATGTATACATATGTATAGTGTCCGTGCTGACCTGTAAGCTGCGTAGCATAGCATGCCAGCTAGCAAGCAGAGTGTGCTGATATTCAGGCGAGAGGGAACACGTCCCTTCGTGTCCATTTGGGCTCCAGGGCCCGTGAGTTTGGGCGTATCCGTAGGGGCCATCGCGGGTTCCGCTTAGCAGCCATATTTCGCCATCCATTGCGGCTATTGTTGACTTCTTTGCGGTATCTTTGCTGACATACAACCTCGCTGTTATAATTGCACTACGGCCCCGCTTCGCAGTATTGGGTCTACACCTTCCAT
>CAUYUJ010013803.1:191926-254426 GCA_963575745.1 Prorocentrum cordatum | reverse complement strand
GAAACTGTCGTCACTTTCGCGGCCTGCTGGGGGGCCCAGCACAGTGACGCCACGGGCGGACCCAAGTTAGACCTCGCCATCCCTGGGGGGCTGCGATCTGTGAAACTGTCGCCACTTTCGAGGCCCGCTGGGGGGCCCAGCACAGTGACGCCACGGGCGGACCCAAATTAGACCCATCCCTGGGGGGTTGCGATCTGAGATCCCCGCTTTCGAAGTGGCTAGGGTTGCTCAGGGATTGCAACTAATCAGCTTTATCTAGTCCTTGTCCTGAAGCCAGTGTCCTGCGAGTCTCCCGAATTCCGTCTGCAGACATATGTAACCCTCGCTCCGTCATCGCCCCCCTTATAAAGTGTCCTAAACTATTTGCGCCCCGCGTTTGCGCAGGGGTTGGGTACGTCGCCAGGGTAATTTTTTGATGGGTAGGGCGCGACCACCCGCTTCCCGTTACCCAAACGATGTTCATGCCGTCCCAGGGTGCTACACTGTTCGCAACTCGACGGCGTGTCGGCGAGGAACAATGATTTTGCGTTGTTTTTTAACAGTTGGGACGGCGGGGTTGCTATCGGCCGGCTCGGTGGGGATGTGGGGGTGTTTCATCATAGGAAGTATGGATTGGGGGGGGGGGGAGGGTTTGCCGGGGATGGGGGGGGTCCAGCAAGGGGGGGGATTTTCGAAGGGGGGGAAGGCCCGGGCTCTGGAGGAAGAGGGGGGGGAAATTTTCCACAGTAAAGCGGCGGTGGATCACGCTCTCTCTTATAGTTAATCAGTTTTGTTATGTTCCTTTTTTGTTCCTTAGCTTCAGGCCCTCCCTCCACGTTCCCCCGCCCCCCTCCCATCGGCTCGGAGCAGGGCAGGGCGGAAGGGGGTCCAGCGGCAACCCAAAACATCGAAATCCGCACCGATCTCCGAATGCTTCTGTTTGTGCAGCCTTCTGCTCCTCTGCTTCACGCCCTTCTCGCCCCCCCTGTCTTGAACCCAAAATTTGTGAGCCGGCTAACCGTGTCAACAGAGTGTCCCCGCGTACGGGCCGTTCGGCCAATTGCAACAGGCCGCTTAGCTCCGCAACATGTTGCAGGCGCAAGCGCAGACAGTCTTCATTTTTCAGCGCCCAGCGGGCAAGTGACCTTTCTCTAGAGTGACCTTCGGTGCGCGCCCACTGGAAACCCCCGGTCGCCGAGTGCGGCGCGACAGTAGCGTCGTGTGCGCTTGTTTGTTGGCCTCCCCGCGGCCCTCAAAAAACCGCGCACCAGAGGTCACTCTTACAACCAGTCAAAGTATGTTGTTCTGGATGCCCAGATCCCAATGTACGTTCGGCGCCCTTCTACTTCAAGAGTCGAGCGGTTTTCCCTCTTCCTTTCTTTTGCAGGTGGCGGACGGAAGCCCGATCTATTTCAACGCCTCCTTACCCCATGTTTCTATCCACTTCTTCCGACCGACGGGTACCCAGGGCCACTCTTGTGCGTGTAGCCGAGGCGGCCCCCGGCGGCCTTCAAAAAGCCGCGCACCAAGGGGCACTCTTTGAGGAGGATGAGAAGGATGAGGAGCAGAAAGAGGAGGAGGAGGTAGAAGAGAAGGAGGAGGAGGAAGAGGAGCAAGGAGGAGGAGGAGGAGGATGAGGAGGACCAGTGTAAACCTAAGACTCATCAGTGATGTTGAAATACACCCTCCCTCCAAGATCCCTCTTTATAGGCCCCTACAAGGGGTCATTCCACTGAGGAATGGTCCCGTTTGGGGACAACTTTGCGAACATCTTGAAGCGTGCCCAAACAGCATTCTCAAGACTTCAACGTCACGAGTTAACCTGACTGTTACGTGCTGGCGATTCTGATTCTGAATCGTGCCAGAACGCCGGAATCCTGGGACCAACACCGCGAATATTCGTAACGATTGCGCCCTGACTGTCCTGAAGCCGTCCAAAACACCTTTCTTTTGATACGCCAACCATGAGAACCCGTGAAACTCTTGCCAGGTTTTAAGCGAGTGTGCGCGGCGCAAAAGAGAGAACCATGTTTTGAACAGGAGCCGCCCTTAATCCGTGAAGCTCTTTCAACGTTTTAGAACGAATATGCGCGGCGCCAGAGGCGAGAGCCACATATTCAAAACCTCACGCCCTCAATCCGTGAAACTCTTGCATCTTTTCAACGAACGTGCGCTGCGCTAAGGCGAGGGCCAGATTTTCAAAACCACCCGCCCTCCATATGTGAAGTTCTTACAAAATTGTGCAATGAATGTGCGCGGCCCTAAGGCGAGAGACACATTTTGAACACCACCCGCCCTCCATCTGTGAGGCTGGTGTCACTTTCAAGCATCAGGGTCATACGTGGGTGAGGAAGTCTCAGTCTCAGGCGAGTCGCGCGGCTTGCCTTTTCGACCGGACTCGGGTTGCCACAGGGAGGAGTTATATATATATATATATATATATATAAAAAGTAGGTAGGACGAGGAGGAGGAGGAGGAGGCGGAGGAGGAGCAGGAGCAGGAGCAGGAGCCGAAGGATGAGGAGGAGAAGGAGGAGGAGGAGGAAGAGGAGGAGGGAGGAGGGCGAGCAGAAAGGCCAGGGGCCTCGCGGATACCAGGGTCACTCTTGTGTGTAGCCCAGGTCCCCCACCCTCCAACGAACCACTGGGCAGGGCAGGGCGGCGACCGCCTGGCTGGGCCGCTCTGTGGGCCTCGTATGCGCGGCTCCGCCCAGAGGTGCGGTGCTCCTGGCGCGCCGGAGCGGCGCTGCCGAGAGCAAAGGGCCCGCGCGCGCCTGGCTCAGGCCCGCCCGAAAAGTTTGCATACTGTGCCCAGGAGCCCTGGGGAGTGGGCGAGGGTCCTGGTCATGGGTCTGGTATTCAAGGTTCCCGCCCGGGGGCTTTGTTTATACTGAGAGTGGCCCTGGGCGGTGGAATCTGACTGTGGCGGGGAGGGTTGTGGTATGTATACGACGCAAATCTGAAGGAAAAGGGCCCGTGCGCGCGTGGCTCAGGGGCAGTGATATCGGGGGCGACCAAGAGGGGTGAGGAATGGGGGGGGGTGGCCAGGGCCATGATATCTTCCCGGCTTTCATGGCGCCTCTTATTTCCGTACGTCCCCCCCCCGCCCCCTTTGGGTCGCGCACATGCCTCGAGCCATGATTTGCGACCCTCCCTCTTGGACGCCCCCGACGATAGGAGGACCTGGCCGGAGGAGCTCAGGGGCAACGATAGGAGGGGCTTCGAGGTTCGAGAACTGAGGTTCCTGTGCGTTTCCGTCAGTTTTCGTCGGCTTTCCACTCTCGGGATGCCCTCCAGCAGCTGCGCCTCGCCGAGGGTGTTCCGGGAGGGGGATCGGCTCGAGCAGTAGTGGGGGATGCATCGACCCCCAATCGCCTGTGGATCGCGGATAGGGGTCTGAGAGCCCCACCCCTACCAGGAACGTGCAGATTGGCTATCGGGGGCATATCGGCGATGTATCGCCGACGCCAGGTCGATGTATTCCCCCTTCTGCCACTCCCCCCCCTATCGTTTGCCCTCAGTGGTCTCGTGCCCGGCTCCGCCGACGCCGCTCGCCTTCAGTCCACCGCTGGAAGGTGTTCATATCCACAGCCTCGGAGTCGTGCCCTGGAATCTCGAGGAGTGGTGGACATGGATATCAGCCCGCCCGCATAGGCGGGCATATCATGGCCACGCATCCAGGGCCCCCTGAACTAGGGCACTGCTAACCAGGGTCTTGAGACTCCCACCTGGAGCGAGGGACAGAACAGAGGACGTTTGGACCACGGCTGCAGTTTCTCGGGCGGGCCAGTGTCTGGATCAATCAAAATCTCCGTTTAGGGGGCCCTGACGAGAACACTGGATCGTCGCCGTCGTCGTCGTCGTTGGTGTCGTCGTCGGGGGGCATCCTGGGGGCTCTCTCGGGGCGTCTTTGGGGGCCCCCAGGGATCTCCGCGGAGCCCCTGCGGGGTCTCCACGGAACCCCAGGGCCCCCCCCTGTCCTTCCCATTGGGTCCTTTCCTCCTTACAGGGCTCGGGTCGGTTCCTCCGATTTGATTCGATTCGATTCGATTTTGATGGCTTCCGACTCCGATTCGATTTGATTTCGGATTCCGATATATGGAATTATGTTCTTCAATGGAGGCCTAGTAGACTGCCGATTTCCGCCGATTCGACTTCTCTTGACTCGGCTGCATATTTCCGCCGATCCGATTCATGCCGATCGCCGATTTGACTTCCAGATTCGATTCTGGGCTCGCCTGCCTTTTTGCCCATCTGCCCCGTGGAGCCACCCTGAAACTCTTCCTCCCCCCCCCTCCCTTTCCCTCAGCCATACCGCCGTTCGATCGAGTCCTCCCCCTTGTCCCCACCTCGTTTCCCAGGATGAAGAATCGGGAATCGGACGAGGGGAGCTGATGGTGGGCTCCAGGGGTCTCTGGGAGATCTTCGGAGTCTCAGGGCAGGTTCCAGGAATTCTGGGGGGCTCTTGGTGGGTCCAGTGTTGCGGAAGGCCCCAGAGAGGGAAAAGTGGAGGGAAATTGGAGGGGCGGAGGGAGGGCGGTTTGGGCCCCTCCCTCATGTCTTTCCTACTTTCTCCCATGCTCCGTCCTCCCTTCCTCCTCCCCCGTCCCTGACCCTTCCGAGGAGCCAGGCCCCATGCAGACGGAAGAGGGGAAGGAGGAGGAGGAGGAGGAGGAGGAGGAGGAGGAGGAGGAGGAGGAGGAGGAGGAGGAGGAGGAGGAGGAGGAGGAGGAGGAGGAGGAGGAGGAGGAGGAGGAGGAGGAGGAGGAGGAGGAGGGAGGGACAGGGGGAGTGGAGGTTCCCGATCATCAGGGAACATGCGCTCTCTGGCCGGGTCCCCGAGCTCGGCAGGAGCCCAAGAGAAGGCGAGGGCCCAGGACCTCCAGCACAGTCTTCCGCCGCGCTCCGCAGTTGCGTTCCTCAGGCCAGGCCAGCTGCATGCGGCGAGCTGCCTCGCAGGCTTGGGCAGGACGACGCTCTTCACGTCGCCAGCGGTCGTGGACTCCCGAAAACCCTCTCCAGCCTGTGCTGCAGCTTCTGCGGACGAGGGTCGATGTTCCAGGTTCCAGGTTCCAGGATCTAGGGTCCAGGTTCGAAGACGTTCTTCGGCTTCCAGAGGCCTCCAGAGCTTCACCATGCGTCAGCATCGACCCCAGCAAGATGCTCATTCTTCGAACTCGTCGCCTACCTGTACCCACCAAGGCTGGTCCCTTTCTCGCAGACGAGCCTCTTGTGCTGCTGTGAACGGCGGCCCTCCTTGGTCTCACCGTGGAGGTTCCATGCTCCAGCAGTGGCGCACAAAACTGTAGCCGTTCAATGCATCGGATGCTTTCACCTGGACCTGCACCTTCGGCTTCGGCTCGGGATCATCATGCTCTGGCTTGGCCGCAACCCGCGGCGCAAGCCTGGTTGGTGAGCTCCTCCACGGAACGAATCGCTGGGCCTGATGCGCCTCGTCCTCGTCACCTCAGCTCTCGTCAGGATCTGGCTCGGCCTCTGGAATTGAAGCAGAAGCAACTGCGTAAACATAAGCTTTGACCCCTCTGGCGACGCCTCCGGCGTTGGACCCCTCTGGCGGCGCCTCCGGCGCCGCCCCTGGCGCGCTCCGCGTGCCAACGAGGGAGGTCCGCGCGGAGCGTTGAAAGTTTATGGTCCATGCAGTTTCCCTTTCTCTCTGGGGGTTGCTTGACCTCCTACCTCCGGCGGCGCCGACAGCGTTCTCAGCGGGCGTGTTCGCCCGGTTTTTGGCCTCGGCCGCCGCGCGCTCGGCGAGCGGCTCTGCAGGTAGGCGCGGCCTCTCGCCGGGGGGTCCTCCGCCGGGCTCCGCCTTCTCCGCGCGTCGCGGCGGCGGCAGCGGGGGCGGACAGCCCGGGAGGCCCTGAGATCCAGGCGTGACACTTGCCTTTCTACAACGGGCGGTTTCGCCCTGTTTCGGGCCCTGGTGCCCTCACATATGAAAGAGCGTGTTCTACCGCTGCTGGCGGAAAACCGAGGGGGGTCACTGGGCGTTCCCAACCCGTCCCCCCCCCCCCCGAAAACCGTGGGGGGTTCACTACTGGTTCGAACATGGATTCACTACTGGTTCGAACCCCCCCCTCCCCAAAGAACCTGGGGGAGTCACTACTGGTTCGAACCCCCTCCCCCTTGCCGCCGGCAAACGATTTCCGCTCCTCGGGACAGTTGGACAATGGTGGGGATACTGGGACAGTGGTGGGAACGGAGGTGGTGGGCACAGTGGTGCGGGGACAGTCGGACAGTGGTGCGGACAGTGGTGGGGACGGTGGTGGTGGGGACAGTGGTGAGGGGACAGCGGGACAGTGGTGGGGACAGTGGGACAGTGGTGGGGACAGTGGTGGTGGGGACAGTGGTGAAAGTGGCGGTGAGGACAGTGGTGGGACAGTAGTACAGTGGGGAGATTGGTGGGGACAGTAGTGGTGGGGACAATGGGTACAGTGGGACAGCACAGTGGGACAGCGTCGGGGATAGTGGGGAGAGTGGTGGGTACAGTGGGGACAGTGGGACAGTGGTGGGGAACGTGGGGAAAGTGGGGAGAGCGGGACCGTGGTGTGACAGTGGTGGGGAGAGTGGGGACAGTGAGACACTGGTGGGGGCACTGGTGGGGACAGCGGGGACAATGGTGGGAACAGTGGGGACAGTGGGACAGTGGTGGGGACTCTGGGACAGTGGTGGGGACGGTGGTGGTGGGGACAGTGGGAATGTGGTGGGTACTGTGGTACAGTGGTGGGGACAGTGGTGGTGAGGACAGTTGTGAGGGCGGTGGCGAGGACGGCGGTGGGACAATGGGACAGTGGTGTTGGGGACAGTGGTGGGGACAGTGGTGGGAACAGAGGGACAGCTCAGTGGGACAGCGGAAGGGGACAGTGGGACAGTGGGATACTGGGGACAGTGGGACAGTGGTTGGGGCCGTGGGAGAAGTGGGGAGAGTGGGACCGTGGTGGGAACAGTGGTGGGGACAGTGGGAACAGTGCGACAGTGGAGGGCACTGGACCCTCTCCACCCCCTTCCCCCCCCTCGCCGCCGGCAAGCGATTCCCGCTCTTCGGCATAGTTGGACAATGGTGGGGATAGTGGGACAGTGGTGGGAACGGTGGTGGTGGGGACAGTGGTGCGGGGACAGTCGGACAGTGGTGCGGACAGTGGTGGGGACGGTGGTGGTGGGGACAGTGGTGAGGGGACAGCGGGACAGTGGTGGGGACTGGGACAATGGTGGGGACAGTAGTGGTGGGGACAGTGGTGAAGGGCGGTGTTGAGGACAGTGGTGGGACAGTAGTAGTGCAGTGGGGAGAGTGGTGGGTACAGTGGGGATAGTGGGGACAGTGGTGGGGACAGTGGGGAAAGTGGGGGGAGTTTTGACCGTGGTGGGACAGTGGTGGGGAGAGTGGGGACAGTGAGACACTGGTGGGGGCACTGGTGGGGACAGCGGGGACAATGGTGGGAACAGTGGGGACAGTGGGACAGTGGTGGGGACTCTGGGACAGTGGTGGGGACGGTGGTGGTGGGGACAGTGGGAATGTGGTGGGTACAGTGGTACAGTGGTGGGGACAGTGGTGGTGGGGACAGTGGTGAGGGCGGTGGCGAGGACGGCGGTGGGACAATGGGACAGTGGTGGTGGGGACAGTGGTGGGGACAGTGGTGGGAACAGTGGGACAGCTCAGTGAGACAGCGGCGGGGACAGTGGGACAGTGGGATACTGGGGACAATGGGACGGTGGTTGGGGCCGTGGGGGCAGAGGGGGGAGTGGGGAGAGTGGGACCGTGGTGGGAACAGTGGTGGGGACAGTGGGAACAGTCTGACAGTGGTGGGGGCAATGGTTTGGGACAGTAGGGGCGGTGGTGGGAACAGTGGGGACAGTGGTGGTGAGGACAGTGGTGCTGGGGACAGCACCCCTGGGGGATGTGGTGCGGACGGTGGTAGGGACCTGGGAGTCGCTTGCTGGTGGTATGCGTGGGGGGGGTCGTTCGAACCTGTAGTGGCCCCCCCCCGGTTTCTGGAGGGGGGGGGTTCGAACCGGTAGTGACCCCCCTTGGTTTTCTGGAGGCGGGGGGGGGAATCGAACCTATCGTGACCCCCCCTGGTTTTCCGGAGGTTTGCACCGGTAGTGACCCCTCCCGGTTTTCCGGGGGTGGTGGTGGTTAGGAAGGGGGGAAGGGTTTGCCGTGGGGGAGGGGCAAAGGGGGGGGTGGAAGGCAGGGGGTTCCAGCAGGGGGTGAAGGGGGGATTTTCGGAGGGGGGGGACCCCCGGGCTACGGAGGAAGAGGGGGGGAATTTTCCACAGTAAAGCGGCGGTGGATTACGTTCTCTCTCTCTCTCTCTCACATATATCGATCCAGCTCGACTTAAGGCCGCGCGCGTTCGTCTTATGGTGTTCCCGCCTCAGCGCAGCGAGCACTCGTTTTATCATTCGCAGCTCCACGGATGGAGGGCGCTTCTTGATCAAACCGGTGCTCTCTCTTCAGCGCCTCGCGTATTCGTCCGACACCGTTGCATTGTTGTCAGGGATGGAGTTGGGATCGTTTTCAAGATGAGGTTTTCGAATTGGCGCCGCGAACATTCGTCCAACAGCAGTGCAACAACCTCAGAAGGGACCATTGTCAAAATTGCGCACGTTCGTCTGACACTTCTTCATTGGTTTTCAATACGGTTCTCGCTTCAGCGCCGCGAGCATTCGTTTCAAAAACTTGCAGCCGTTTCACGAATGGAAAAAAGGGTAACTTTCAACACGCTGCTCTCGCCGTAACGCTGCGCACCGTTTTTCAGCTTTACGGATGAAAGGGCGTTTTTTTGCTCTTCTCAAAGTGGGACTAGCGCCGTGCACTTTCATTACGCAGTCTTGCAGCTGAGAACTGGTCGTTCTCAACATGTGAATGTTGTTTCAGCGCATCGCGTATTCGTTTCCTTTCAACTTAAACGTTCAGCAGGATGGAGTACGCTTGAGATGTCGCTAAATGTGAAGACCCGACACTCCAGCAGCGCACGTAGCGCTGCACGACCCGTGCCGATTATTGG
This sequence comes from Prorocentrum cordatum, assembly GCA_963575745.1. Lineage (NCBI taxonomy): Eukaryota > Dinophyceae > Prorocentrales > Prorocentraceae > Prorocentrum > Prorocentrum cordatum. Next base: position 245,422 of record CAUYUJ010013803.1, on the reverse strand, counting down.
ATGAAGGTAGAGTTGCCGGTCTACAGTTCATCGAATTTCATGAGCACAAGTGTAGACTTGTGGACTGAGGGAGACCGACCCCAACCCACACAACCACACAACCATTGATTTTGCATGTCAACATGTTGCGATTATGGCGAATGTGCGTAAGCGTAGCCCCCTTGCGAGCCAGGCCAGTGCCAGCTGCCGCAGGGGGGACCGCGCGCGCGGCGACGCTTCGGGCCCAGTCGATGCGGCCGCGCCCGCGCCGCCATTCCCAGGGCCGCGCGTGCCACGGCCGCGGCGCGCAGTTTGAGGCGACGGCGGCGCTGTCCTTCGCATGGCAGCGCCGCTGGCCCACCGACGGAACAATTTAGATGGGGTGTGTTTCTCTTAAGACAATTTGTCCAATCTAAAGCTTCGTATTTTTTGATGCCTATATGAACACATGTTGTTTTAATGCATTTTTTCTGGGTTTCCCCGTGCGAGATATGATCACTTTTTGAACAGCGTTTGTATACTTATTTGTCGCCTGGTGCCAACCTTTTGTTGTTTTTTGGGTGGGCCAGACAGAACTTTCTGACGTGCGCCCGTGCCGGGCGGGCCCCGGCCGCCGTCCGGGGGTTTCGCCGCCAAGGGCCGCCGCGCCCCTTGGATTTCGCCCCAGCACGAACGCGCGAACCGACATAATCACATGTAGCATAGGGTGCGTGCCATCGCAAGGCGACGCCAAGTTACAAACGCCGATGAGCATGGCAGCACCGCGCCGTTCGCATGGAATTGCGCGGCGTTGTTGTTGGCTGACCGTCGAGCACTTTCAGCTTGCAGCTTACGCGTCGTTTGACGGTCGGGTTGGTCTAAAGTTCTTCGCGTGTGTGGCGGGGCTCGCTGTTCATGCTTTCAGAGAGGGGTATATCACTGGACGCCTTGTTCAATTGTGGGGCCACTGTTTTTGTTCGGTTTTGATTATGCGCCGCAAGGATGGATGCAAGGCTCTCTCTGATCAGAGCGGGGCCTTCCCCACAGTGGCAGGCCCGAGTGTGCTGCTCTTCCAAAGAGGGCGCTTCCGGGGAGGGGGCTCGGGAAGGGAGGGTGTAGCGCAACATCATTTAGGCATTTGTTGGTTTACTCTGGTTATCCTCATCTCCCTCATTCTCCGCCCTTCATTCTTTTCCTCCTCGCCACAGTCCTCGTCCTCGTCCTCCTCCTCCTCCTGCTCCTCCTCCTCCTCCTCCCGCCTTTTGCTCTTCCCGCCTTTTCTTCCTCCTGTCCCTGTTCCTCCTCCTCTTCCTCATGCTCCTCCTCCTCTTCCTTCTCCTCCCGCCACTTCCGGCCTCCTCCTCCTCCTCCTGTTCCTTCTCCTGCTTCTCCTCCCCTTCCTCCTCCCCCTCCTCCTCCTTCTCCCGCCTCCTCCTCATCCTCCTCCTCTTCCCGCCTCTGCCCGCCGCCGCTGCAGCTTTTTCGGTTTCCAGGTGCGCGTGCCCGCCGTTCAGGGCCCCGGGCGGTGGTCCGCAGGACCTCGCCCCGCGCCAGCTCGGCGCGAGCCCGCGCGCCTGTGGCCTCCCACGCGCGACTTCTGCAGCAACCTCTCCAGGCGCGCGCCCGCGCCCCGTCCTGCCCCGGGCCGAACGGAACACAACACGGGGGTGGTTGGGTTCGGACGGGGTTGGGACGAGGACCGTAGCACCCCGCAGATGCGGGTAACAGTGATGGGGGCAGAAGGGGATGGCGGCAGTCTGTGGGACTCTGGAGAAGCACGCCGCGGTCGCCACAGTCTTACAAATTATCCAACGAGCCCGCCGCAGGCGCCGATTTGTTCGTTAAGCCAATGTGGGTAAGCCGCGGGTGGGTCGCGGGTGGGTCGCAAATGTGTCGCGGGTGGGTCGCGGGTGGGTCGCGGGTGGGTTGCAAATGGGTCGCGGGTGGGTCGCAAGTGGGTCGCGGGCGGGTCGTGGGTGGGTCGCGGATGGGTCGCGGGGTGGGTCGCGGGTGGGTCGAGGGTTGGGTCGGGATGGGTCGCGGGGTGGGTCGCGGGGTGGGTCGCGGGGTGGGTCGCCGGGTGGGTCGCAGGGTGGGTTTCGGGTGGGTCGCGGGTGGGACGACGACAACAAATAAACAAACAACAACGCGACAGCGCAACGAGCCACTTCAGCGACGCACCCATGGACAATTAATGACCGTTCGGCCCCCTCATTCTGATGAATCCGTTTCAGAGCGTTCCGGGATGTTCTCAGAGAGGCCGCGGCGCCCGAGACATGTACCAGAGCCGCTGGATGTCAGAGATTCTCGATTTTTCCTCACCCGAAGTTATTCTCGTCCCAGTTTCGTCTTATGGGCGTCGCATAACGGGGTGGGCAGCGATGGCTGAAAATAAACGGGGCCCTCAAGAGGGCTTTTTGGGCCCGAGAAGTGCACCTGTCTGCCCCCCCTCCTATTCAATTCATCGCCCCCAGAGGGTGATCGCCTTGAATGACGAACGAGCAACGCACCCCCAAACTCCAATCTTCGTAATCGAATGTATGGGGTCACAAGCCTTCCAGGCGCGCAGTTTTAGAACCCCCCTCCAGACCAGCCGCGAAAGGGCGGTCTTTTGCCCAGGCCCCACTGGAACCCTCCAAGACAGCTCAAATCAGAACCCCTCTTAAATGAGACCACCCCGTGTTTATTGTGTATTCCGGACCCACAGGGGGATCGGAGGGAGGAGGACTGGCTATGGGTATGGGTTCGGTTTGTCTGACCGCGGGGGAGGCTCCCGTTCGAGCGGGTCCCTATCCGACAACACTCGCACATAGCCCCCTCCGTCCCCCCTATGGGCATGGGTGTGTGTTTTTGGTTCGTCATTGAAGGAAACGGGTCCTGAGGGAAACGTGAGCTGAGGTTTTCCACCGTTTTCGGGGTCTCGGGGCCCTCCTTGGCCTCTGGGACTGTCAGAAAACGGCTCAGGATGAAGACTGACTCTGGGATCCAGGACCCGTTTCCCATAGGATCCGTTTCTTTCATGTTCAGGGGATTGCATCAGGGGGAAAAGGGACTGATACCGCTGCCCTCGCCTCGTTTTCGTCTTTCTGGGCTTCCTGGGAGGCCCTGGTCTGAGTTGCGGTCAGAGCGCACCCCGGGAGACGACAGGGGAGTAGTGGTATCGATATTTGTTGGTTTCCCCGTGGAAGGTGCTCTTCTGGTTTGTCGCGGATCTGGCGAAATGCAGGGGGTGTCGGGGGCGAAGCGCGAGACCTTCGGATCGCAGGAGGAGGAAAAGGAGAGGGAGGGAGGAGGGAGGGGAGGTCGAGCATGAGGGATGGCAAGGGGTGAGGGGAGATGCCGATGATAGTGGTAATGGTGATGGTGGGGATGTTGACGGTGATTGAAAATGCTGGTAAGGATGGCGGTGACGACGACGGTGATGAGGATGACGATGACGATGATGCTGATGATGGCAGCATGGTAACACTGATGGCGGCGATGATGATCTTATTGTTGAACATGCTGATTCGTTTAATAGTAATGCATGCTACAATGTCAGTGCTGATGCATGTTGTAATGCTGATGTTGATTCATGTAATAATGGGCGCCACAATACAATGCTGATGCATGTATGCTACAATGCCAATCCACACATGATAATCAGCATGCAAATGCATGTGGTGGTGGTGATAAGCATGCTGGTTGATGGTGAGGAGGAGGGCCAGCTTTCGCATTTATAGGACAAGGTGGGTTGATGAAGGACAGGTGAATGTGGCAAGGGGAAGCGGAGGGCGGATGATGATGCTATGGGTGTGTTTGGTTATTGAAGATGTTTCTGGTGATGATGCTGGCGGTTGCGATGTTGGTGCTGCTGATGGTGGTGGGGGTAATGGTGATGATGTCTTTCTGGTATTCCGTGCTAGTTCTCTGAGCTGGTGCCCAGTATTTGCCACATGCTTTTCTTGACATGGGAAAAGGAGAAGTGAGGGAGGACGAAACGGGAATAAGATGAGTACGATAATATTGAGGAGGAGAAGGTTGATCCGGAGGTTGTCAGAGGTAAGGAAGAGGAGGAGGATGGGGAGGAGGGGGGGATGATGAGAAGGAAGGGCAAGCTCTTACGCTGTCTTGCGCCACACCGCCGACCCCGTAAAGCCCGTGAGTGCCGAGATCATGCTCGATCATCCGAAGTCGGGTACCGTGTCGCTATTATTCTCTTGTGCCTCCTCTTTCTTCTCCTCCTCTTCTTCCTCCTCTTCCTCCTCCTCCTCCTCCTCTCCCTCCCACCTTCCGAGTTCCCCCCCCCTCCGCTCTCTGACTCCTCCGATTGACTCGTATCTTTGCTTCGTTCGTCCGCGGCTGTGGCGTTCGTCGTGTTCTCATGCTCTTCCGTCAGCCGTGGAACCTACGACGGCGCCGCCCAGAAGACAGGCATCTAGGGCCCCGAGAGTGTGAAGAGCTGCCTTCTCTACGCCTGCGAGGTGCCTCTCGCCTCTCGTTCTGCCCCCTCTCTGGACGGCAGTACCTCTGAGGCCGTTCGGTGGCCGCTTGGGTGCTTCCACGGGCCTCGCTTGGGCCTCTTGGGGGCCTCCGGGGCTCCCTGCCATCGAGAATAAAAGATCACCTAACCCGAATAACGCAGTGAAGACGTGGCCTCACTTGGGCCCCCCCTGTCTGCGTTAGGGATAATAGACTTGGGCGGTTTGGTTCGATACATCTTCAGAACAAAAGACCCCATCCCTAATGTTGCCCTCCTAACTCAAATCTCGTCTCAAAGGGTTAAGGGTCCTTTCGTTGCTGATCATCCTGGGCCGTCATCGGCGCCTCGTGAGCCGTTTTTTGGACCATGTTGGGCTGTCTTGGCCCCTCTTGATGGGCTGTCTTGAGCTCTTCTTGGGCTGTCTTGGGCGCCTCTAGGGGCCGTGCTTTGGGCTGTCTGGAGTTGTCTTGGGGCCCTCTTGTGGGCCTCTTGGCTAGTCTTGCTCGATCTTGAAGGCCTTTGAGATAGTCCTGGACGCTAGGGAAAATACCCCGACGGTAGGACCCCACACGATATATGTGCGTTTTCACAACAATTTACGTAGGTGTAACGTGAGAGGGCCGCACGGGGATGATCTCCATCGCCGTTGGGGGGGCTCAAAGTGCAAGGCTGATGCAGGCTATCCTCGACCACCCTTTTGGAGAATCGCTCCGATCAGCAGGTACCGCCGCAATCGTGTGGGCGGCGCGCTGTGCAGGCCCGCGCTGTCCTGCGGCGCCGGCGTCCCAGCAGGCGCTGTCGAGCCCCTGGGGTGGCTGGAGTGTGTCCTGGCGTACTCCTCGCTCGTCCTGGTGTTCATCGTGGGGGCTGCCGCCGGGGCCGCGGGCCAGTGGTGGCTGAGCCGCCGGAGCGGGTGCCCAGCGAAGGCAGCGGCGGCTGCGCCGACGCTAAGTCTCAAGGACGAGGCTCGCGAGCAGGCAGCCGCTGCCCGAGCCCGCCAGACGCGACCGATCGCCGTGATGGCGCACCCGTTCGTGACCATCGGAGGCCAGGTCGGTGACTTCATGATGATCCGCTACGGGGTCGGTGGCCGCAGGGTGTGGCACGAGAGGCTCGTGCTGGCGCTGGCCGCGGGGCCTCCGTGGGCCGTCGGGATCCTCACTCCAGACGGCGACGCCTAGGCAGAGATGCCATTCGGCGGCCCCGGCATCGTGGCGGTGGTGTTGTGCGCGGGCGGCGCAGCGGGTGGCGCTGCAGCGGGCCTGGGCGGCGACGCAGAGCACCGCTTCCGGGCGGTGCCGCTGGCGGCGACGATCGCAGCGGCTCAGGCGGCTGTGGATGCGGAGCTGGGGCTGCCCGCAGGGCTGGCGGTGGTACCAAACGTTGGCGGGAGACCTCTCGCGGTCGGTGCCCCAGGCCTCGGGCTTGCGGCCTTGCCGCCAGCAGGCGGCGGCGCCGCAGCCGGGGTTGGTGGCCTTGCGGCTGCGCTCGGAGGCGCTGGCGTGGGAGGCGCCGCTGCGGCCGGCGCCGCTCCCGCTGCGAGAGCGCCAGCGGGTGGTGCCCTCGTGGCCGCCGCGGCCCCCGCAGCCGCCGCGGCCGCCGTGCCGCTCGCGGAGGGGGCAGCCCCTGCCGCCGCGGGTGCGCCCGGGGCCGCGCCGTCAGCGGAGGCGGCGGGTGCCGCCGTGCCCGCGGCCCCCGTGGGGGGCGCGGCGGGTGGCGCCGCTGCCCGTGGAGTTGACCTGCGGATCATGTCGGTGGCCTACGACATCCGCGGCGAGTGGCATCGCGAGTACGGCGAAGCAGTGAAACAGCTGGTGGAGGCACCGTTTGCGGACTGGCCGATCGCCGGCCCGCGGACGATGGTGTGGGTTGTGATCTTCATCATCGGGTCGCCGGCGCATCTTTGGCCAGGCGCATGAAGTGGCCCGCGGGGGGCTGCCTCGGCGACGACGAGCCCAGTGTCACGAACCATGAGTTCATGTGCAGGCTGTTGGAGGTGGGGCTGCGCTACGACCAGCTCCGCAGCAGCAGCCTGGCGACCATGGAGCTCGTGGCGCGGGCCCTCCAGACCGAGAACGAGCGATATAGGCACCGCTTCGAGAGCGAGACGGACTTCGGGGTGATCGAGGGCTTGATTCCAAGGCTTTCGCACGGCCTTGGTCATGTTTGTGTTTCTCCTCTCCTGCGTGACTTCGTGCCGCAGCAGCTGCAGAAAGACGCGGCGATGGCCAAGGAGAGGGGGGAAACCTGTGAAGAACGCGCTCTCGCAGTTGGAGTTGATGGTGGCCCTGAGCATCCACCTCGTAGGCCGAAGCCGAAGAAGAAGGGCGATGGGCGCGGCGCGCCCACGGCAGAGTCATGGAGCCGTCGCCTTCGGGCTGTCTGGGAGACCGGCAGGCAGCCCTGGCGAGAATGCCGGCTCAGCGGAGTTCCTCCGCTGCAGGGCTGCAGAGCGCCAGCGCGACATCTTCCCGCTGCCGCTGGTCACCTCGGACGCGGCCTTCTCTGGCGCGTGCGGTCGGAGATCGCAAAGGCGCCAGGCACTTCGTGAACGCCATCTGCGTCGGCTCAACGAGGCCATTGCATCTTTGAGTTCGCTCTTTGGCTGTCGCAGCAGCTTCGGGGGCCCTGTCAGCGAGACCTGGCGCGCGGCCCCGTGCAATATGAACGCCGATCTGCATCGATTGGGTCGGAGGCCCGACAAGCATGCCGAGGCGCGCGAATGCGAGGACGGAGCCTTCGAGGAGCTCCTCAACGGCGTGTCGATCTACGGAGATGCCGCGCCCAGCCCAGCCCGTCTGTGCCATGCAACCGAAAGCTGATATCGTGGCCTGCTCCGGCTGGCCGCCCCGTGGATGTCTCCGCTTTGGTCGGATGCCCGGAGGAGGAACGGTCGCAGCACTGGCGGAGCCATATGCTTGGACCTTCTCAGGAAGCCGAGGGACTGAATGCGTCAGCGCGCCCGCGTGGGGCCTACTGCGATCGGAAGCTCTTCGGTGACCCGCGCTCGCGCACTGAGTTTTGGGGCAAGCTCTACTCTCGTGGGATGGTTTCGTTCTCCGAGGCTGTGGATCCCAAGGGCTATGCGGGCTTGTTTTTTTTCGTTTGCCAGAAAAGAACGGGAGCCAACGCGTCATATTCGATACACGTCTCGCAAATTGCCACTTTCGACCGCCTCCGAAGACGAGATTTGCCTGCAGCGTCGACCTGGGGCTCGCTGGAGGTCCCATCGACGGGCGCGTGCGTGGCGACCGCGGACATGGAGTGCGCTTCTTATCGCGTGCGCCTTCCAGCAGGCATGGAGGACTACTTCACATTGCCCGCGATTGATGCGACCTTCCTGATGGAGGCAGGGATGACGGGCCTTCCTTTCAGCCCCGGGCTGCTCGTGGCGGCCGAGGTCTTGGTGCTGTCGATGGGTTTCTCATAGGCGCCGCGTCGTTGTCGGGGGGGTTCTGCCATTTGCCTGATTCGTGGCGGTGTCGACCCGGCTGACGTGATCGTAGACGGCCAAGTGGGGGTCAAGCAGGGCGCCCCCCCACCAGTGGCCGCCGGCGCCTACGTGGACAACGTGGCCGCCGCGGGCGTGACGGCGAAGGCGGCGTGCGATCTGTTATGCACGCTTGTCAGCAGCCTGAGGCGCGCAGGGCTGGTTGTCCACGAGATCGTCGAGGCGTTCCCGGACGTTGAGTTTCTTGGTCTGCAGCTCCATGGCGGGGTGGCGCTCGCCATCAAGGGCCGCATCGTCTGGGGGCTGCGCGCGGCGATCGGTGCGCTGCCGCGACGCCGCTGGACTACCGGCTCCGCGCTGCGGGCCGTGCTGGGTCACGTCGCGTGGGCCGCCGCCGAGAGGCTCTCGATGATGACGATGATCATGATGATGACGATGATGACGATGATGATGATGATGATGATGATGCTGATGATGATGCTGATGATGATGATGCTGATGATGATGATGCGGATGCTGATGCTGATGCTGACGCTGATGCTGCTGGTAATGACGATCATGTTGACGATGATGCTGATGCTGATTATCATTCTGATCATGATGATGCGGATGCTGGTAATGATGCTGATGCTGGTGATGGTGGTGGTGATGATGAGGAGGATGCTGGTGAGGATACTGGTGCTGACGCTGCTGCTGATGCTGATGATGATGCTTGTGCTGGTGATGGTGCTGATGATGTTGGTGACCATGATTATCAGGATTCTGATCCGGATGATGATAATGAGGCTGCAGCTGATAATGGTGATGCGTATGATGATGTTCATGCGGATTATGCTGATGTTGTTGATGATGATGGTGGTGATGATGATTGTTGTGATGATGATGATGATGATGATGATGATGATGATGATGATGATGATGATGATGATGATGATGATGATGATGATGATGGTGGTGATGATGATGATGATGATGATGATGATGATGATCATCCTGATGGTGCCGAACATGATGTTGTTGCTGCAACTTATGATGATGCTGACGCTGCTGATGATGCTGATGGAGATGCTGATTATGCTGATGATGCTGCTGATGATGATGATGATGAAGCTGCTGATGTTGTGGATGATGATGTTGCTGGTGATTCTGATGGTGAAGATGATGGTGTGGATTTCGATTGTGATGATGATGATGGTGCTGCTGCTGATGATGATGATGATGACACTGATGCTGATGATCATGATGCTGATGACAATGATTATGATGACGATGGTTATGCTGATGCTGATACAGATGGTGATGGTGGTGATGATGCTGATGCTGCTGATGATGCTGCTGCTGGTGCTGCTGATGATGATGATGATAAAGGTGGAGGTGATGATGATGACGATGGTGCTGATGATGGTGACGATGATAATGATGATGACGATGATGATGATGCTGATGATGATGATGCTGATGATGATGATGATGGTGGTGGTGGTGGTGGTGATGATGATGATGATGATGGTGGTGGTGATGATGATTATGATGATGATGATGATGACGATGATGATGATGGTGGTGGTGATGATGATGATGGTGAGACGTACGCTGATTATGGTGATGGTGATGCAGATGGTGATAATGATGCTGATTATCTCGATGATGATAATGATGCTGATGCTGCTGCTGCTTATGATGATGCTGATGCTGAAGCTGATGCTATTGATGCTGATGCTGATGATGCTGCTGCGGCTGATGATGATGATGATGATGATGGTCATGATGATGATGATGATGATGATGATGATGATGATGATGATGATGATGATGATCATGATGATGCTGATGACGATGATGCTGATGATGATGATGATGATGATGATGATGATGATGATCATGATCATGATCATGATGGTTGTGATGATGATGATGATGATGATGATGATGATGATGATGATGATGATGATGATGATGATGATGATGATGATGATGATGAGGATGCTCAGGAGGAGGAGATGGAGGGCGACGAGTTGGATGAGGAGGGCGAGTAGGAGTAGGGGGAGGAGGATGAGGAGGAGGATGAGGAGGAGGAGGAAGAGGAGGAGGAAACGGAGGAGGAGGAGGAGGAGGAGGATAAGGAGAAGAAGAAGGAGGAGGAAGATGCGCACGAGGAGGAATACGAGGAAGAGGAGGAGGAGGAGGAGGAGCAGGAGGAGGAGACGGAGGTGGAGGAGGATGAGTGGACGAGTAGGAGGAGGATGAGGAGGAGGAGGAGGAGGACCAGTGGAAACCCAATTCATAGGCCCTATACAACGGTTGATTTCCATTGAGGGGACTGCCTCGTTGGAAGACAAAGGTTTGAAGAGCCTGAAGCGTGCCAAAACATTCTTTTCGGGATGTCAACGCCACGTATCAACCTGACTGCTGCCTCTTGACGATCCAGAATCGTGCAACGCCATTATTTGGCCTTCAAGCCAGCGGATCAACATAACTGCTGCGCCCGCAAAATCCTGAACCCTTCCAACACGCAATTTCTGGTACGTTGATCTTGGGAATCCGGGAAACTGGTGCAACTGTTCATAAAGAATGTGCGCGGCGTGAAGGCGATAGCCACATTTAAAAAAGGAACCGCCCTCAATCCGTGAAACTCTTGCAAATGTTTAAAAGAAGTGTGCGCGGCGCTGAGGCGAGAGACACATTTTGAAAACGACCTGCCCTCAATCCGTGAAACTCTTGCAAATGTTTAAAACGAATGTGCGCGGCGCTAAGGCGAGAGCCACATTATGAAGACGACCCTTCCTCAATCCGTAACTTTTTTACAAACTTTCAAAACGAATGTGCGCGGCGTGATGGCGAGAGCCACATTTTGAAAACCACCCGCCGCCTTCAATCCGTGATACTCTTGCAACTGATTAAAACGAATGTGCGCGGCGTTAAAGCGAGAGACACATTTTGAAAATGACCCGCCCTTCATGCGTGAAGCTCTTGCGAATTGTCTTAACGAATGTGCGCGGCGTTAGGGAGAGAGCCGCATTCTGAAAACCACCCGCCCTTCATCTGTGAAACTGTTGTCAGTGTTAACGCTTCAGAGTCATACATGGCGGGGGAGTCTCAGGTGAAACGCCAGGCCCGCCCTAAAAACTTGCCTCGGGGTGCGACAGGGAGAAACTATTTAAAAAGGGAAAGGAATGGAGGAGAAGGAGGAGGAGGAGGAGGAGGCGAAGAGGAGGAAAATGAGGAGCAGGAGGAGGAGGAGGTGGAGGAGGAGGAGAATAATGACGAGGCGGAGGACGACAAGGAGGAGGATGACGAGGAGGAGGACGAGGATGAGGATGAGGATGAGGACAAGGAGGAGGAGGATGAGCATGAGGATGAGGAGGACGAGGCGGAGGAGGAGGAGGAGGAGGAGGAAGCTGAGGCGGAGGCGGAGGAGGAGTGCGGCGACTGCATCGATGGCGACTGCGACTGGGGCGCGAGCCGGCCCCTGGCTGGTCGGCCCCCGGCAGGCCGCAGCAGGCTCATCGCCCGCTGCCGCCCGCCAGGATCTCGACAAGGCGAATGCGCCATCTCCTCCTCCTCCTCCGCCTCCTCTTCCTCCTCCTTCTCCCCCTCCTCCCTGTCCTCCTTCTCCTCCTTTTTCCTCATTCTCTTTCCTCCTCCTCCTCCTCCTCCTCCTCTTTCTCCTTCTCTTTCCTCCTCCTTCTCCCCCTCCTTCTCCTCTTTCCTCCTCCCCCTCCTCCTCCTCTTGATTCGTCGCCTCCGCCTCTCAGACCTCCAACGTTTCTCTGGGCCTCCCAGATGGGGTCGGAGCAGGAAGGGTCGGAGGATCGCGCCGCATCGACATTGCATCGCCGACGCATCGGCGATGCATCGGCGACACATCGGCCATTCGGCCCCATGTGAACAACGCAAAAAATGAGGTAGTCTTCGCCGACATTGGCGCGCATTCTGCTCGCGTAAGGTCGCGCGTAAGCGCCCTCGTCTCCATTATGGCGTGCCGCGCTGGCGGCCCGCGTAAGCCGCGGCGGAAGGTAGCCATGCCATCTCGCGTAAGACCCGTTTTTGATCGCCGCTCATGTGGAGCCAGACTTTCTCCACGCTAACATGCACCTGGGATACCTCGGCGATGCGGTGCGGTCTACCGACCTCATCCGCTCGGACCCTATGTTGGAAGCCTCTAGCTTCGAAACTTGGAGAACAAGTAGGTATTCCTGGATTCCCAGGTCCCAATCTACCTTGGGCGCCTTCCTGCTTCCATGATCGAGTGGCTTCCCCTCTTCCCTCCTCTTTAGGGGGCGGGCGGAAGTCCAATCTACAGTCAACGCGCCTAGTAAGGACGCGCGCCTTCATCTAGGGCACCCTTGTGTCCTTGCCCCTGCGACTTGTCCTTTGCTGTATTCACTGGTCGTCCACCGACCAAAAAATCCCGACTTCGGCCTCCAAGGATCTTGCGTCTTTACCACCCGACCTCAATACACGTTTTGACTCTACTTCTGGCGCCTTCCCACTTCATGCTTCTATCCACTTCATCCGAGCGACGGGTGCACTTTGCACGGCCTTTTTTGTTGATGCTTTGGATCTTTGCCGGACGCCCCTGGCCCTTGGCGCGCTCCGCTTGCCAAGGAGGGGAGCCCAGAGCAGATCCAAGAGATTTCGCGCTGACTACCGAAAGAGTAGATTTATGCATCGCTTCCCTACCTTCGCAGCCATTTGCCTCAGAGGCACCATAGAGGGCAGTGCTAGCAGCACGCTACGCACTATACACCAGCGTTGAGTGTAGGACAAAACATCGTTTTCTCTTCCAGAAACACCTCACGCCGGCCAGCTTTTCCGACGTTCGGGGCCGCAGAGGCCTGTTCTGGCTCCCAGGGCCATGCAGCGGCGGGCCGCGACGGAAAGCCGCTCACATGGGCGGGGACGAGGGTTCCGAGAGACTTGGGAGGGCCATGGCCGTGTGCGCTGACCTGGGCGTCGTCGTCTTCGTGTGGGGCCTGGTTGTCGTCGCCGCCGTCGTCGTCGTCGTCTTCGTCGTCATGTACCCTCCTCCTGCCTCCTCCCCTCCCTCTCCGTCCTTCTCCTTCTCCTCTCCTCCTCCTCCCTTCTCCCTTCTCCCTTCTCCCTTGTCCTTCCTCCTCCTGCTCTCGGCTCCTCATTCTATCCTCCTCCCCCCTCTCCTCTCCTCTCCTCTCCTTTCCTCCTCATCCTCCTCCTCCTCCTTATTCTCGTCCTTCTCCCTCTCCTCATTCTCTCCCCTCACTGGGGAGAAGGAGAAGTCCTGACCACCGTTTCTCTTCTGCCTCAGAGCATCACTGCTCGTGATGGCGACGCTGTCATTTTGGTTGGCCCACACGGCGGTCCAGCGAAATTATTGTGGTGTAATAGATTTGGTGCAACAACTTGAGGTGTTGCAATCGGTTCGGGGCGTGCAATGTATTCCGGTGCCACACATCAGTTGCAAAACAATGTAATCGGCGCAATTCGTTTGCAATCCAATTGCCCCAACCCTATTGCACAACCCCCCCTTTCAGCTCCCCTTCAGGGTCAACCAAAGTCATCCTTGCTGCCTCTCCTCCAGGATTCCACTCGGGTGCATTGCGAGGGACGAAGAGGGGGTTGTGGGGAGACGGAGGAGCAGGAGGAGGCGCCTGAGCCCTCCCGAGGAGGACGAGGAGGAGGAGGAAGGATGAGGAAGGGGAGGAGGAGGAGCAGGAGGAGGAGGAGAAGGAGGAGGAAGGATGAGGAAGAGGAGGGTGGTGGTGGTGGTGGTGGTGGTGGTGGTGGTGGTGGTGGTGGTGGTGGTGGTGGTGGTGATGGTGGTGACGACGACGACGACGACGACGACGACGAAGACGACGAAGACGACGACCGCGACGACGCTGCTGCTGCGGAGGAGGAGGAGGGTGGGAGCGGACGAGGATGGGCGGGGGATGCAAGGAAGGGAGGGGGGGATTTGGGGGACGGGAGGGGCCGGGGAGGGAGGATGGGGAGGGGGAGAGAAGAGGGGGGGGGGGACTGGGTGGGAGAGAGGAGGGGCCGTGGAGGGAGCAGGGGAGGTTCGGGGCGCCGACGAGGGGGGGGGGAGTGACTGGCCCAGGGGGCGGGGGCGCAGCCCCGAGCGGCGCCGCTCCCCCTCCCCCCTTGGCGCGCAGCCTGGGTGGTGGGTGCCGCTCGTCGGGAACCGACTAGAGCGCCCCCCTTTCTTCCTCTTCCTCTTCCTCTTCCTCTTCTTCTTCAGCCCATTTCAGCACCCCCCTTTTGCTGGGCATACCTGTCACCGTATCTGCGTCTATGCTCGCGTACATGGCATACGGGTGGTGAGCACTCGCTTTCTACTCGCACGTGCACCATGGTCGCTCACACGTTCTCCCTTTCCTCTTACAACTGTCTCAGCATGCTGCAGCATGACAGATTCCAGGACATATCTCGCACGTTACGCACCAGCGTCATACTCATCCAGGGCACACGTCGTCGCGTTCATGAACAAGATCCATGTGATACACATACTTCTGCTGAGTACCATCAATTTCATTTTGGGTATCATCCTAAACAAGGCAATGCACATACTGGCGTCACTATCGCGTTAGCTTCCCAGAGGTTTTCGAGGTCTAACATCATCTCCGTGTCCTACCCTAAGCAGCAGTATCTCTGGGGTCGGGGGGGCGCTGTCAGATGCAAAAGTCACCAGTCGGACATCACTTTCGTCTCCGCCTACCTCCCCCCCAACACGGACACGGCCAGATCCCGACGAGATTATCAAAAAACGCTGGCGTGGCTTGAAGAGCTTTATTCTTCCCTACCATCCCGTACACTACCTGTGCTGGGCATCGACTCCAATGAGCATATCGGGCTCATCAGGACCCCAGCGGGCCCCACACCTACCGACGATTCCTGCACTGGGCCTTTTAACAGGAGTCTTCAGCAACCTCGCACCCATCAGTTCATAGAGTTTCTTCTCAAGCATGACTTGATTTTACTCAACACGTTCTACCCCACCTTCCCCACATATTATCATGGAGTGTCTGGCTCCTCAAGTTACATTGATTTCATCATTGTGCCTCGCAGTTTCTATTTGGCGCAGCGCGTTCGCAAATGTCAGACTTTAGGTTCTCTTGGGGATCGTTTGCAGCTGGTTCCTGACACGCGTCGAGTCGATCATCACCCAGTCTATGCGCTCATTGAGCACAATCTAAGATACGAAGGGCAAGAAGCAGAGTGTCACGTTCGCTGGGATTTCGACCGACTTGTACAATCTGTTATGCAGGGTTCAAAAAGACAACAGTTTCTCATCGCTCTTGACAAGTGGACCGAGGACAACCGTTTCGTACTTGATGCTATCGCCAACAAGAGCTCATCTGAACAATGGGAAATGCTTGTTGAAAAAGGTCTCCTCCCTCTTGCTGCATCACATTACGGCAAGCAGGCTCAACAAGCTGGACCGCATTCTCATGAACGTCAAGAGCTACTTCGACAACGACGGGAGCTACGAGTTCAGTGCCTACAAGCGCCTGTCGTTTCACAACATGGCATTCTTTACTACTCGTTTCAGCACTGGCATAATCTGGCATCACTGTTTCGTGTCAATCGTAATATTCGTCGCCTTCACGCTGCACGTCTCAAAGAACTTAACGAACAACGACGTCTCGAGCTTCAAGACGCCTGGCGACAACGACGACTGGCTGAAGCATGGCAATTGGCACGACTTCTTACAGGCAGACGCATTGGACGAAGACTTCGTAATTATCACAAAGCTGCACTTCGACGGCGCTCAGAAGCCGAATGGTTTGCCAAACTTTCTCAACCTGGTTCTCAAGGCGGCTGGAATTGCATACGTTTACCTACCTCACAAGTACGTCAGGAATTCTTCGACGATCATGATGACGAAGTTCACGTTAGTTATCAGTGCCACTTACTTGGTGAATATGACCTCAAACAAGTTAGCTGGTGGATACGAAAAGGCTCAAATCGTAGAACGCCTCCTTCCTGGGATGTCCCCAACGAAGTCTGGAAAATGATATTGTGGCCCCAGGCAGTCTACAAGCAGGAGACACATGGAGTTGGTCATGATCCCACACTTTACGAGCCGAAGCTTTTCGTCAAACGCCTTCAGCACATCCTCGACATGACACGGGCTACTGGTCACAGTCCATTTCAGTTTCATCGCAGCCAAGGTTTTCAAATTCCCAAAAAAGATGACGTTCGAATCGTTCACAGCATATCATCGTTTTCCAAGGCTTATCACAAAGGTCTTTTACGTCGGCCTGGCAAACCTTCGCGGCCTCCACCTCATCATGCGTTTGCTGTTCCTGGCCGCCGTCGAGAAGAAGCTATTCTTGTCAAGATGTTGGTTTCTCATCGGTGCTCCAAACATGGTATCAGTATCGCCAATCACCACTACGACGTGGTCAACGCGTTCGCTTCGCCGTCTCATGACATTATGGACAAAGCTACTCACTTTCTGATGCTGCCTCAACCCGACGATGACTTTCCCGAAGAAGAGGAGGCTACGCCAGTTCACGTCGCTGAACAGGACGAACGGCTACTACGACAGCATCACCGACATGCCACGTGTGTTCTACAGACATCGGATATTCCCGCAGAATTTTATCCTCGCAGCGGCACGTTCCAAGGCAACAGTGTCGCGACCAACGAGTTTCACGTACCGTACTGGCAAGCTGTTCACGCATGGGAGGAAAAAACGAAAGATCATCATCTACTGGCCGTATCTCCTCTCAATGCGGCCGTCATCGACATGTCCATCACTTCCTTCGTCGACGATCTATGTAAGCAGTACACGGTCACTGCACCTACGAGCTTCTACGATACTCAAGCACGGCACGACACTGTCCTGAACACCATATTCGACGAGTACACGATCGCGCAGCACACGGGCAAGAGCGAGTCCACCGTACACTTCGTTGGCACGCTTGCGCATACATATCAACGACAAGTGCATGCACAACAGTCACAATACAAAGTACTCAGCGCAGCACGATATCTCGGGCCATATCTACACTACCGCAATTGCTTCTATGTCGAGCGAAACTTAAGGATACAAGCTGCCAACAAAGCATGGTTTATATTCAAAAGGTTTTGGTTCACTCGCACTGATCTTCGCTTTCGCGTTCTCGTATTTCGATGCACAGTATGGTCAGCACTTGTCTCAGGGCTCACAGCTTTCGTCTACAACATCTTCGACAAATATATACTGTACAAGGCACGTAAACTCATGAAAGGCAAGGCTACCCAAAAGACCCTTCTCGACGACGGCACGATTAAGTATCGACCCATTCCATCGATCGAAGTGTGGCGCAACATCGGCATGGCAGACACACTTACAGAGTTACGTATACAGAGATTGAAATGGTTTCAGAAGATATGCAGTCATCCTCTTCATCATCAATTGTACGTCACCGCTATGTTCGGCCGCTTTCCTCACGACCCCCCAGAAGATGCGATTTCTCACCCTTGGTTGCAGCAGCTGAATGAAGACTTGCAGGCATTATCGTTGCTGGAGTGTGCTTATTTAATCGCTTCGCTCATTCCGCCGGCCCATGCAGTCTCATGTCTGCCGTTTGCCCGAGGGCCTGGTGTCAATGCGGCGCTTTGGGGGTTCCTGGGGCCGCTTGGGGGACTCCTGGGGCGCTCGGGGGGGCATTTGGGGGGCCTCCTGGGGCCGCTTGGGGGACTCTTGGGGGCCTCCTGAGGGCCTCGTGGGGGCCTCTTGGGGCCTCTTAGGGGCCTCTTGGGGCCTCGTAGGGGCTTCTTAGGGCCGAGGGCTCGAAATGTTGTTTCGTGTTCCCTCTCTGGGGCCCCTTTGGGGGCGTTCTTGGGGCCCTCTTGGACCGTCTTGGAGGCTTCTTGGGCCGTCTTCGAGCCCTCTTGGGCCATCTTGGGGCCCTGTTGGGGGCCTCTTGGGCCCTCTTGGGGCGATCTTGGGGGCCTCTTGGGCCGTCTTGGGGCGTCGGGAAGCCGAAAAGGTGGAAGCTCCAAAATCTCTCAAAAACCCAAGGAAAAACAATGAATTTTGCCTCCGGGGGCCCTCCTGGGAGTGCTCTAGGAGGCCTCTTGGGGCGTCTGGGGGCTATCTTGGGCGTCTTGGAGCGATCTTGTGGCATGTCGGACCCCTCGTGTACCATCTTGGGGGCCTCTTGGGGGCCTCTTGGCCTTTCTTGGGGCTCTCGGGGACGTCTCGGAGCCCTGTTGGTGCGCTCGTGGAGCGCTCGGGGGGGCCCGGCCGGGACCCGGCCGGGTCCCGGCCGGGACCCGGCCGGGGCCCGGCCGGGGACCGGCCGGGGACCGGCCGGGACCTGGTCGGGGTACTTTTCGTCCGGGGACCCCCAGGGGCCGCCCCGCGCGCGCGAACTAGAAAATTGTTAACCAGTTACCGGAGATCTTAGCACGCCTCTGGCCCGTTGGGCCGGCGAATTTTCTTGAAGATGTATCCCCGCGGCAGTTGCTAGACGCTGGCACATTGCAGGAAGATTTTCTCGAGATCGATATCTCAGCATTGCGTGCTAAGTTCCTCTCAGTCAACATACCTCCTCATCACCATGAGCATGACACGCTAAATCCTACTACATCATCATGTTCTTTACCTACAGGTGAATATTATTGTGGTCTCATGCGCACTGATGGTAACATATGCACACTTACGTTCCCCACCATGAAAGCACTCAGATTACACCGGGCACGCGAACAGTCCATGCACGGCATGATTACGTTAGACTCCATCGTGTTAGAGGCAGTATGTCCATGGTGTTCTACACACTTCTCTACTCGTAAAATTGCACAAGATCACGCAAGGCGTAGTTGGCATTATGGTAGATGTATTGTCGACCAGAGCTTTATCCCCTCGCTTCCTATTGTATCGGACACAACATATTCATGCGCTATATGCAAGCTCTACGGCAACAACTACGAGTGCGACGACATATACGTGTACAATCATCATATCCGTACCAAGCATCTCTCTGGTCCAAGAAGATTAGAGTTCTCAGCATCCGATACTCTCGGCATTCTTCATCCTACTGGTCCCTCAGAGAGTGCTGATGGATCTCGGCCTAGCAGCAGGCGGCGCCAGACCGCCACAGAAGGAGCGACGCAAAGGAGCCAATCAACACGACCTGCAGGCCCTCGTTCTTCTCATAGCAAAGTTGACCCTCAGTACTGCTATGTCGTCGAGGATTCTCAGGGCCATCGTATTGGAAAACTATCAGGTGAGCGAGAGCTCCGAGTATTTCGTCCAGGGGAAGAATTCTACCGAGAGCTATGCGGAGGCTGCGAAGCAGTGCGGGAAGGACCAGAAGCAACAGAAGATCGCAGCCCTCGCTCATCCTCACGTACACGTCTGGAATGCATGGATCATCGTGGCGAAGACGTCCCTTGGAGTGAAAGACCTCGACCCGCCGAAGGCCACCAGTCTTCAGCAATACATCGACAAGATGAAACAAGGCAGCCCCGAGACGTCCAAATACCTTCACAATCTCCTGAAAGAAGTTCAATATGCACGATGCTGCAAGACCTACGACAGCAAGACCAAGCGCCTGGAGGTCAACGTCAAGCCCAACAGCGACAGCGAGAAGGTATTGCAGCAAATCCTGGTTCCGTTGTGGCTACGCGACAAAGCAGTGAAGCTCGAAGGAGTGGCGCCACCAGGGGACCTCGAGCGCAGGATTCAGCAGGCGATCGACGAGTTCGAGGCCCAGTGATACCCTCAGAGGCATCTCATACCGTGCCTGCCCCACGGCGGGGGGCGCGGTGCGAGTGGGGACTGCCCGGCGTTGCGCCGTTAGTGACCCTCGCACCGTTGCCCCCCGGCCCCGCGCACGACGCTGAGAGTTCAACTCTGCCTCTGGATGCTGTGCCTGTCACATCAGCCGATCATCGAGTTCGGCACGCAGTGAGGCCTGCTGACGCTCGTGCTGTGCCTGATGTTCCAGGCCCCTGCCGCCAGCCGAGAGACAGATCCCCTCCTCGTCCCCCCCCTCCTCCTCCTCGTCCAGTTTTGAGTGTGTCCGACGGAGTTCGACTGTCGTCACGGTTTCAGGAGGCTCGTTTGAAACATGAGCGATCTAAATCGAGATCACAGGGATAAGACTTGTGGTGCACTTGTGCTACAGGTACGAGTGTACGGCGTTCGCGGCCCCTCACGCTTCGTGCTGATTCGGGGCTTGCGTGCACTGTCGTCGGTGGGCCTTGCTCGTGTCACCCCCTCTACAGTCGCGCGTCTCTGAGCGTATGAGCCCCTGTTTAAGTCCTTTCTGCCAGGCTGAATCGACAGGTCTTCGAACGATCGCTCTTGTGAGTTGTTATTATTATTATTACCTCTTCTTCTTCTTCTTCTGCTTTGGGACCGACTGGATCGCCCCCCCCCCCGAGCCCGCCTCCGACCCCGTCCGCGACCCCCCTCCCTCCCTGCGATCGCGCGCTCGCCACTTCCCGCGGAGCTTGCCGCGAGGCGAGGGCGGTGGCGTGCTCTCGCGCCCCAAACGGCCTCCTCCGATCGCCCATTGCGCTCCTCACGGGTCGGAGCCTGGGTGCCCCAGCCCAGCCCAAGACAGTGCGGTTTCGGTATTGAGGGCTCGTCGCCGGTTTGTCGGCGATGTAATGTTGATGTCATTCATGCCCGCGTTGGTTCTTCTCTTGAGCCAGTCCCACCCCCTATCGTTCCCCCTCGGGGGAGGAGGGGAGAGGCATGTGGAAAGTTGGTAGATTTATGTGTGTCCTGGGAGAGTTCAGCTTGCACCATTTTGCCAAGCCTCGTGTATGCCGACGTCCTCCTCTGGTCTTCTGGATTGGAAGTTTCGGGCGTGACAGCTTCTGTGAAGCCGTCTCCCAAGGAGATCGTAGCTCGTGCTCGTGTCGTGCGTGACGTCCGCGCGGAGCTGTGCGCGAGAGCTCACCAGGTCGCTCGGGTGAGCGGCGGGACACAACACTTTTCCCACTTCTGCTCTCGCGTGCGGTTGGCGCAGTGTACCAGAGGTGTTCCAGTACCCATCGGTTGCTGAAATATCGAAGCACCCCGCAGTCGCAGATAAGAGTGAGGGGGCGGCGGGGACGACGGCAATCTGCGAGGCTCTGAAGAAGGCCGCCGCAGGCGCCGATTTCTCGTTAAAGCAATCTGGGCGGATCGCGGGTTGGGTCGCGGGTGGGTCGCGGGTGGGTCGCGGGTGGGTCGCGGGCCGGGTTGCGGGTGAGTCGCGGGTGGGTTGCGGTTGGGTTGCGGGTGGGTCGCGGGTGGATCGCGGGCGGGTCGTTGGTGGGTCGCGGGTGGGTCGCGGGTGCGTCGCGGGGTGGGTCGCTGGTGGGTCGGGGGCGGGTCGCGGGCGGATCGCGGGGCGGGTCGCGGGTGGCCTGTTCTTCCAGCGAGTGGGGGGCAGCAGGCGCGTGACCGACGACCTCGTCGCCAGCGCCGCCAGCGTCGTCAGCGAGCTGCGCGCTGTGGATATCCACGTCGCCACCAAGAAGTCTCCTGCTGGCCAACACGCCCGCGACGGCCGCGGCGCTCGAGAGCCGCCTGGCCCAGGCCGCCAAGGCGCGGCCAGTGGGTGCCGCCCGCGACCTCGGAGTGGATTGCGCCCTGGCTGGACGGGCGCCCGGGCTCGTCCGTCGGCGCCGCCGCAAGCAGGCCGCGAGGCGGGTCCCACGCCTCAGGCGGCTCTTGGGCCCAGGGCGCCCCCGCCATGTTGCGGCGAGGATTTTCAAGCGGGGGTCGAGGCCAGCTTTGCCTGCTGCGCGGGGCTCAGCGACACCGACCTCGAAGCCGCGCGCACGATGGCGTTCAGATCAGTCGAGGTCAGGTCCTCAGGCAAAATTCGCACCGCCGTCCTCGCCACCATGAGCAGGGTCTACGACCCCCGTGTTCGAGGCGACGCGTGACCCAACGTGCACGCTGCACAGGGCTGTCTGGGAGCGGTGGATCCCTGGACAGGCCCTGGACAAGGCTTTCGCGGCGGCCCTGGCCGCGTCGGGCAGCTGGGCCGACTGCCGCGGCCCCGTGGAGGCCGCTCTCCTGTCCATGCGCCGCGCGGGCTGGGAGGCGGCCTCGCTCGATGCATGGGCCACGCGCGACGGCTTTCACCGCAGCGTCAGCGACGCCAGCCCGTGGTTCACAAAGAAGCTGCTCGGCCGCAGTTGCGAGTGCTGGCAGGCCAAGCAGCTCAGCAAGCACGACGCCTCCTGGCTCGACGGCGGCGTCAATTTCGGCCAGTTTCGGCGGTGGGCGGCCGGCGGCCGTGGTACCTCCCACGAAGCGCGGAGCTGGCCCAGCCTCAGCAGCGAGCAGCGCGGCTACCTCAGGTACGGCCAGTGGACCAACGCCAGGAAGTGCGGCAACGACCCGGGGTGCGCCCCTTTGGACACCTGCGAGCTCTGCCCCAACCACGTCGGCGACCTCTGGCACGGGCACTTCTGCTGCAGCGCCATCCAAGACCGCGGCCTCAGGTTTCTGAGCGAGATCGCCCTGCTGCTGCCGCAGAAGGACAACGCGGACGCGGTTGTCAGGTGCCTGTCGAGCGAGTCCTATTTCCAGCCCAGCAGCTCCGGTGGAGGCCTCCCAGCGGCGGCTTCCTCGACCACGTCCGCTGGTGTCGCGGTGAGCCAGGCGAGCTTTTCGTCGGCCAGCCACTGTGCTGCGACGGCTCCCTGTGCGATGCGCTGCTGGCCGAGGGCCGTGGTGCGCAGGCCGCGGCAGCGGTCGTCGAGCTACCTCCAAGCCCCGAGGAAGTCGATCCAGGCGTTGGCAGCCGCGCCAGGGCGCTGGGCGCGCCGCTGGTTGGGCCCTGGCAGAGCATCGAGGGCGCGGGGCTGCTGGCGGTGCTCATCGTCCTGCGGCATGCCATCCCTCCCGTCGAGCTGCACTACGACGCCAGCTACGTCGTCGACAGCATAAACCTACGGGGCGAGGCCCGCGCGACGCTGGCGCCCTCAGCGCGGGGGCATCTCGGGCGGCAGGTGTGGCAGACGCTCCACGACTTCGGTGGCGTAGGCCCAGCGGGGCGGCATTATCGCGTGGAAGCAGCGCCGCGGCAACTACGAGGCCGACCGTGTCGCAGGAGGGATCGCCCACCACCTGCGCGCCCCCTCGGCCGAGAGACAGACACAGCTGCGTGCCCAGCCCTTCGTCGACGGCGTCGTGCACAGGGCGGCCGCGGCTGGTGCTCCAGCGTCCGCCGACAGGCTCGACAGCATGCGCGGCTACGTGGCCCGCGACGAGGCCGACGAGGACCGCCTCCTCCCCACCGACCACACGTTCGGCGCGCTCGGCTCGGGCTCCTGGCGCTGCGCAGCGTGTCTGCGCACGGCGCGGACCAGGAAGTCGAAGCGCGTGCTGTGTCGGCCCCCGCGCGCCCCCAGGATCGCCCCAGTGGCCGGGAAGGCGGCGCCGTCCAGTGCGGCAGCAGGCGTGGCCATCGCGGCGGCGGCGGCGGCGGCTGCGGCAGCCGCCGACGGCGCCGACAGCCAACCAGGAGTGCTCGGGTCTGGTCGGGGCCAGGGCCCCACGCCGAGCGCGGTGGAGCAGGGGCCCACGACCGCAGGCGAGGTTGGCTCGGCCCGCGGCCAGGGCCCAGCGTCGAGTTCGCGGGGCCCGCCGCCTGCCCCAGCGGGGGGCGCTGCGGCCCAGGGCGCCGCCGCGGCCGGCGGCCAGGTCGGAGCCGCGGCCGCCCGCGGGTGCACTTCGGAGGCAGCTGCGAGGTCCCGATCACCACGGCCCGCCACGGCACGGCCGTCGGCGGGGCCAGCGGGGCTTGCTGGGGGCGACACCGACGCCGAGGACGGCCCGCCGCGGGCGCGTGATGCCCTCGGCCACATCGTGCAGCGTGCCTTCGGCTACGTGCTGTGCGCGAGGTGCCACGCCTACGCCAGGGGGCGCCTCGGCAGCATCAAAACTTTAGCGGCTCAGTGCGCCCCGCACGTGGGCGAGGCTGGGCGCATCCGACGTCTTCGGGCTGACCGCATTCGGCGGGGTCAGCACCCCGCCACCTTGGCTCGCCTCGCCGACGACGCGGCTGGGCTTGCCGCTTGATGCTTCGGCGCCACTCGCGCGCCCCGCCGCGGCGGCCCACGCGTCGTCGGCGGCCCCCCGTGCCGCGATGGCCCACGCGTTGTCGGCGGCGGCGGGCTTCGCCGCGACGGCCCATGCGACGCCGGTGGCCGCCCCGAGCCGCGACGGCCCACGAATCGTCGGCGGCGACGGTTTTCCGTGCGCCCGTGGCGTGCGCAGGGGGCGTCGGTCATCGCCGTCCTCCTGGGGCCTTGCCCCCCCAAAAAGTATGTTGCGATGTGCGCAGGCGCTGTGGTGTACACGCGCGCTGTGGTGCACGCGAGCGTTGTGGTGTACACAGGCGCGAGGGGGCAGATCGCCACCTACATGCTGCTCGCGTCGTCGTCGTCGTCGTCGCTTGTCGCTCGTCGCGTCGTGCGCGCGGGCGCGGCTGTGGTGCCGGAGCCACACGGCGGGGGGGGGGCGTTACGTCATACCCCCCACTCCTCCCTCCCCCCTCCCGCATGACGCCCGTCATCGCCGAACATCAAGAAACGCTTGCATATTTGCAGAAAAAAAGGAAGCCTGTCCCGCCAGAGGGCATCTGGAACCGATGCGCTTCCCATCCCAGCACCCCCTGGCCTCATCATCTGCTGCAGGGCGTGTTGCCGCAGGGGGAGGATGTCAGTGGGGAGACTCGGGGCAGGAGTCATCTGCAGTCGTTCTCTCCCCGTGTTCTGGCACCAGTCTACGCTGACCTCGTCTGTCGTTCTACAGTCTTCCAGCCACCGCCTCGGATCTTGTTGGCGTGACCTCGCGCTCTCCTGGCCTCATCCAGCCCGCTGGCTTGTGCCGCTTCCGCGGGATGCGGCGGGCGACATCTCGGTGGGGTGCGACGTCGACCGGTTTAGAATCGTGATTTTGTGATGGTCGTCCTTGTGACTCAGTGCGACAAGGCCCCGCGAGCTTCCGAACCGATCCTTTCTCCCTTATCCTCCTCCCTTTTCCGCCACATCCCTCCACTCCTCCTCCCCTCCCCCCCTTTTCCGCCCCCGCCTCCCCCGCTTGTCCCCCTCCCTTCTCCCTTTGCTCCCCTCCCCCGCCGCGATCCTTTGGTGGGCACTGTGGGGTGAGCGTTTGGCGGGCGGGGGGATGGCCATCAGGTTCTCCCCCGCTCTGGTGTGGCCGTTAGCGCGCTGCGCGACGCACTCCTCGAGTCTGCGCACTCCCCTCCCCTCCCCCCGCCCATCATCCAGCCGCCCTCCCCGCTGCCAGGCCACACTGCCTGCCAGGCATCGCCATGGCGCCCGTGCCGACGACCTCTCCCGAAGACCGACCACCGCCCTGCTCTCGCTCCCGACCTGTGTGCATCGCCGTCGCCGCCATCTTCGTTGGGGCTCCTCCGAGCACGACGAAGTCGGCGGTGGGGCGCAGTGCTCGGGCTGAACTGTGTTATTTCGATTTCGCGGACCGTTTTCGTTTTGATTTCGTTTTGCAGCAATGGCAGAACGAAACACTGTTTAGCTCGAAAACGACAACTACAAACACTGTTTAGCTCGAGCCCTGGTGGGGCGGGGTGGCCGGAGTCCGGCGACGCAGGCAGGGGCCGCACCGAGGGGGCCTGCGGTGCGGGGCGCGCGGAAGTCGGGAAGAGGGGAGGAGGGGCCTTCGGTCGACCGGGAGTGCACCGATCTAAAGGTGCTCCCAGGACCAGAGCGGGGAGGTCGACATAGAATTTTCCGGCGGCCGCGTTCGAACTCCTCCGTTGGGCGCTCTGCCCAGCGCTTATTTCCGCCGTCGAGAGCAGACCGCGCGAGCCAGACCGCCTGGACGCCGTCGCCGCCGCCGCCGCCGCCGCCGCCTTCTATTGTCGTCGTCGTCGTCGTCGTTGTCGTCGTCGTCGTTGTCGTCGTCGTCGTCATCGGTCGGTCGTCGCCCGTTGTCGTCGTCGTCGTCGTCGCCAAAACTCTCAGGACCCACTGAGAGCGCCTGGGTCCTTCCTTATCTCCCTCCTCGCTTCTCCCCCTCCTATCTTTTCTGTTTTCCCCCCCATCCCGCCGTCGTCGGCCTCCTCCTACCAATCACCCTCATTTTCCTACTCCCTCCTCCTCGTCCTCATTTCTTTCTTCCTCCCTCCTCTCTCTCATCCCCGCCTCTCTTCCTTCCGATTCTTCATATATTGCAAGCGCCTTCAAGCCTGGATCCGTTATTTCTCCTTCCTTTCGTCCTCCCTAGCCTCCCCACTCTGCAAATCGCTAGAAGCTATTCGGAACCTGTCGGGACTTTCAGGAAAACTCCCAAACCTTGCGAGAACGTGGCCGGACCTGTCAAAATCCCCGCCGCCGTCGACCTCGGCCTCGCCGTCTCCGTTGTCGCCCTCGTCGCCGCCGCCGTCGTCGTCGTTGCAGGTCGTCGTCGTCGTCGTCGCAGGTCGTCGTCGCAGGTCGTCGTCGTCGTCGTCGTCGTCGCCGTCACCATCTCCGCCGCCGCCATTGCCCTCGTCGTCGTCGTCGTCCCCGTCGTCGTCGGCGTTGTCGTCGTGATAGCCGTCGATGTCTTTTGTTTTATAGTCGTCGTCGGCGTCGTCGCTTTCTGTTTTACCTCTGCTGCCGTCGTCCCCCGATGACCGCCTGCGGCAGGACTGCGCGAGCCACGTCAAGGGCCTCCGGGAGGAGCTCGTGGCCTGCTCACGCAGGTGCGCGCGCGCGTGGGCGGCGGCAATGGCCCCCCCCGCGCGCCACGGCCCTCAGCCGTCGTCGTCGCCGCCGCCGCCGCCACCGCCGCCACCGCCGCCACCGCCGCCGCCGCCGCCGTCGCCGTCGTAGTCGTCGTCGTCGTCGTCGTCGTCGTCGTCGTCGTCGTCGTCGTCGTCGTCGTCGTCGTCGTCGTCGTCGTCGTCGTCGTCATCGGTCGGTCGTCGCCCGTTGTCGTCGTCGTCGTCGGCGTCGCGATGGTCGTGGTGGTCGTAGTGGTGGTGTTGGTCGTCGTCGTTGGCGGGGATCGTCGTCGCGGTCGTCGTCGTCTCGGACGTCACGTCGTGAAGAGCTCGTTCACGGGTGTTGCTGCACGCTCGGTTGTGTGGTGTTTGTGTGTTTCGCGTTCGGATGTTCCACGCTAGGCGCTTGGATGCCCCGCTCCAGGGCGCTTCATCGCTTATCTTTTGGCATAGGCACGTATGGTATAAGTATAACGGTGCGTCTGCCGAGCTGCCCGAATCGGCTGTGCGATCTACCGCCCAAATTAAGATGCCGCATCACCTTGATGTTTCCACCTCCGTATGGTAAACTGTGGCTATGCATCGAATGCATGTGTTCAGATTTCGGCATGTCTGAATAATGTATGCCCTTGCACGGGAGAGCCAGCATTGCGTTCCAGTACAGTTGGACGCGGGCAATTTGAGCGGCGACCATGCGCAACACTGCAATGTCCCACCGTTTCAAACGTCACGTGTCCTCGAGGCTTCTTGATCAGGCCGAGACTACCTGCATGAGAGTTTTAGTTCTATGGAAGTTACTACTCTCGAGGCTCTCAGGCAAGGACCCTGGGATTTTGAACGGCTTGGCCGCCTGCAAATTCTGTAAAATGTGTGGATGGTGTTGCGTGGGGTCGACCTCGTCGATGCTGTACTTTCCGATGTCGACTTGCGGAGGAGGTGCCCATAACGAATGTACGTAAACCCTTCTTTGTTTTTTGTTGTTGTTGCATACGCGAGTTCTGTGACGTTCATAAAACGCTTTCAAATCAGATTTAATGCATAATGTACCCATCAGCAGTGCAATTATAGATCTTGGCCACGACGAACCTCCAATATTGGCACGCCTTTGTCCTTGCTGACATATTTGGCCTGCGCAAGCTCGGGATTCTCTCGCACAGATGTGGCTGTCTTGGGAATGAGCTGATTCACCGCGGAATTGTGTGAGTTGCAGGTCGAAGGGGGCGGCCCCCGTCGAGGTCACTCTTATCCCGTCCATGCCCACGGCCCCCCCCCTCAGGGGTGCAGGCACGTGGCGACAGTTGCACGTCAGGCAGCTCCCAGGGGCCGGGTCTCATTTGGCTTTGCGTGGCAGGGCGCTCCGCTGCACCCCATGGGCACAGAAACAGGCCACCTGGTGCTGCTTTGGCAGCACCCAGAGAGGACGCGTTTTGTCTTGGTCTGAGTCGTGGGCAGGATTCCATAAGAAAGAGGTCCGCGCGCGCACCTCGGCCCCGTGCAGCCCGTCCCTAAAAGAGTGGCACGGCTCCTGCCTGGCGGGCAGCACGGTCTCGAAGCGAAAAGGCGAGAATGCAACACACCTGGATTTTCCTTGGCTGTGTGTTTGAAGGATTTTGACTTCTCGGGGGGGTCTTGAGGGGTCGCCAGAAGCACCTGGAACCGTCTCTTGGTCCTCTTGGGGCTTCCTGGAGGCATGTTGTTAGCTATCTTGAGCCATGTTGGACTATCTTGAGCGATCTTGGAGGCCGTCTTGGGCCCTCTGAGGCCCTCTTGGAGCCATCTTGGGCGAACACGAACCCTCTGACACCTCGCGCCCTCCCCGTTTAGGTCCAGGGGAGGGGGTAGGTGGAGGCTCAAGACACCCACCCGCCCGCAAGCCGTCTAGCTCACTCCCACCCGCCCTCCCTACACATAAGTAACACCCGAGCCTGAACATGTTCTGCGGTCGTCTTTGGATGGGCAGCTACTGGAAACCAACGCCGACCCCAGGTGCGCGACGTTTGGGCGAGGTGCGCCACGCGTGCCACGAGCGCCACGCGCGCCAGGTACCCCTGGGGCCCGAGCGTGCCAGGCACGCCTGGTGCGCCAGATGCGCCGCGTGCTCCGAGTGCGCCAGGTGTGCCGCACTCTCCAGCCGCGCCAGGTGCGCCGCGTTCGGGGCACGTGCAGAGTGCGTCAGGTGCGCCTGCGCACGTGACAGCACACATCGGGAAACATGTCGGCCCCCGCCACCGATGCCCATCATTGTGTCTGCTGGGCCTGCGCACAGCAGGCCACGCGCCACCACCCCCGCCGTCCCTGTCAAAACCACTTGACAGTGATCGCGGGATGGCCGCGCATGATCCAGATTTAGCCTCGAGGTGCAGTTTGTACTTTTGTTCAGGGATGGTAGCCCTGCGCACAGCAGGGAATATGCAGACAACCCCGCCGTCCTTGTCAACATCAATACGAAGTGCTCGCGGGCCTCACGAACATGAGTCAAGACTTTGCTTCAAAGTGTACGTTGCATTGATTTTTTGACAGGGATGTTGGGGGGCCGCGTCGGGTTGGCTGCGCATGCTCCAAATGTGGAGGCAGAGTGCGGTTTGTATGGTGTTTTGACAGGGATGGTGGGGGGCGGGTGGTCATGGTGTCGGCATGGTGCCTGGTTGGCCCCCAGCCGCCTGGGGAAGGGGGTGTATATTAAGGGAACAGTGATAAACGCCTCCCCGCAGGGCAAGAAGGAGTTGTGGAAAAGAAAAGAAAGACATCGTTAGACCACCTGTCGCCCAGAGGGCTGGTGGGATTGTGGTGCGCAGGGCTTGATGACCCAGCGGGCTTTGCCTAAGGTACCTGCCCTGGCGCACCTGGTACATCGGATGCGTTTCCAATGATGATGCACCACATGGGGGCTAAGCTGGACCTCGCGGAGCCTCCTAACTTTGGAAACCGTGGCACCTTCAGAGTCTTAAGTTTTGGGTCCTCAGTCCAGGCTAGATTTTGAATATATGCAAGGCGTGTCACCATTAGGCTCATCTCTTCATGCTGAAGTCGAACGTGTTCCAGAATCCCTTCTGGAAACTTACCGCACGGCCAGCAACATCATCTGCACCACGGTTGACTACATAGAAGACGGGGTGGGCAGTGCCTGATTCGAGAGCCTCAATATTCCCATGGCCTGCTCCTCCTGCTCCTGCTTCTGCTCCTGCTCCTGCTCCTGCTCCTGCTCCTCCTCTTCCTGCTCCTCCCCAACCTTCACGAGCACCTTCACAGGGTTCTGTCTAATCTCAAGGGCATTAGCACTACACTGCAATCCTCTTCCTCCTTGTTGTGTTGTCCACCCGCAGGGGACGCATGACAGTCTGTACCATAGGACGGGGCACACCGGGGGCACGGGCCTGCGGCCGGCACACCCTTCCAGATTGCCCCCTCCTTCGAGCACCTCCCTTGCGCGGCCCCCGAAAGGTCGTTCTCCCACAGGCCGCTCCAAACATTTCAGAGGGGGCACATCAAACAAGCGACTTGAGCTGTCCAAGACGGCTCAACGACAGCTCGAACATTTTCAGACGTTTCAAGTCTACCCTAACAGACACCTTGACGCAACCAGGGGGCCCGCAGAGAAACGTTCAGAGCCATCCCACGAGATACGAAGCATTGATGTGCATCAATTGTGTATACAGATATACAAGTCTATCCTGATCTGTATATCCCAGTATCTGTTCACAGGCGAAGGGCGTGCTCCTCGCGACCTGGCTATTCTATGGGAGGTGTGCTAGTACGTCAAGCGAGTAGCCGATGCGAAGCACCCCTGGTTGATCGATGTCGATGACAATCTGCTCCAGAAGAGCTGGCTTTCGTCGGGGCCGGCCTGACCTGAGGCACCCCTGCAGGCACGCGATTGCGATGCAGCTGCTTGGCAGACCGAGGGCATGGCGATGTCGCCGCTGCAGTCGCCCCCACGAGGAGGAGGAGGAGGAGGAGGAGGAGGAGGAGGAGGAGGAGGAGGAGGAGGAGGAGGAGGAGGAGGAGGAGGAGGAGGCAGTGCCTGCAAATGGACAGACAGTGAGAGCCGCCCAGCGGCACGGGCAGCGAACCCGACTCTTTCTAGCCCGACGTGGACATGGGTAATAGGGCAGGCCAGTCCGAGATCGAGCGCTGGCCCGACTCTGAGACCGACGGCGACGAGGAGGACCAGGGGGACCAAGCCGCTGGCTCAGGGGCGGCGACAGTGCCACCACCCATGCAGCAAGCGCAACAGTCACCAGTTGCGTAGGCCCGCCCCTCGGGGAGGTTGCCTGGGGCCCGCGCGAGAGGCCGCGCTGCTGCCAGCAATTCCAGCGTTGGGGGCCCGACGGGCATCCAGCAGGGCGCGGCGGCAGCTCGATTCTCCTCCCCGCCAATGTCGTGGCGGGGGTCCTGCGACGACCGCGACTCCGACAGCTGGGCCCAAGTATGCTCGCCCTGCGTCGCTGCGCTGATCGGCGCGAGGTGCTCGCTCACCAGCTTGGGCCAACTATTACAGTACCAGGGGGCTACAGTTTCTAAGTGGTTGACGCGCGAGGTCGCATTCGCCCTCTGGCGCCGCGACGCCGAGGAGCGCGCGCAACGCCTGCTGGCCCTCCGCGCGCAGGCGGCCCCAACCCCACGGGCAGCAGAGGCGGCCAGAAGAGTAACCATGGAGCGCCTGCGCGGCGACCTTCTGACTTTGCTGCAGGGCCTCGGGGGCGGCGTTGACGGAGGCGAGTAGCTTGGGCTCGCCGTCGGCCTCGCTGCAGCTGCCCCCCCTGGGACAAGCCGTCAGCAGCTCCGACAGTGCTCCAGGGCAGCATCGCGCTTGCCGTGACGATGGGGGGGCCCGTGGACGACCCTGGCGATGGCGAGCCCCCGGCCGCCATCAGCGCGCGGGACACCGTGGACAGCGAGCACGGCGCCGAGGCTGCGGGGGAGACCAGCGTTGGCCATCGCAGCGGGGGGCCCTTGGTCGCGCTCCTCGGCGCGGTTGGTGCCCAGGCACGCTGGGCGACTGCGCAACAGCTGCGCCGCCAAGAGCGAGTGCCGCCCGTCAAATCCCGCCCGTCAAGTCTGCCGCGCATGCCGCTAGCAGGGCACGCCCTGCAACCGCCATGGCCACTTCGCAGGCGCGCCCTGCAAGCGTGCGGATTGTTTGGGACCTGCAGGGGTTTTTTCACAGTTATCCACGAGGAACCGGCACCAGTCAGTTCGAGAAGCTGGCGCCGCAGGTGCCAGAGATCAGTCCGCACGACCGTGACCGTGGTCAGTTGGCAGGGTCACGCCCGCAGAAGTTGCGCGCCCTCGTTGCCGCCAGAGAAAAAACACTGCGGCAGCTGATCAACAGCGGCGCGCTGCAGGCGGCGTGGGGCGCATGGGCCAAATTGCGGCGGCTGCGAGCCGCGGGGGCGATGGGGGGGCGAGTGCTCCTTGCGTCGCCCAGTGGGGGCAGCGGTTGGCGGCGGGGAGTGGGAGGGCGAGCTTTCCTCGCGCCCTCCTGCTCAGCCCATGGGCCCAGCGGCCGCCGACTGCCCCCGTGCAGGAACCAGCCAGGACGAGCGCTGTGCTCGACGGCCAGATGCTGGAAGAGTAGAGGGCCCGCAGGCTGCCCGACTTGGTCGAGTGGGCCACCGCCAGAAGGGGCGGCCTCGACGACCAGGGACTACGACGTCGGCGGGTTTGCGAGTGCTCTGGGCAAGGAAGAGGACTCGCGTCCGACGCTGGATGGGGCATGCGGCAAGCCTCGGGGACAGCGGGCACGGCGGCTCCTGCGATTGCGGCTCCTGCGTCGCGTCTGCGGCCCGACCTTGGCTGTCCTGCGAGGGCTGAGGCAGCGGGGCGGGCAGAGCGAAATCCAGCGCGACCCCTTGTGCTGCCCTGCGGGTAGCTGGCCACAAGGGGGGCGGGGGATCCCTGCGCGTCGAATCGGCTGGAGGGCCCGAGATGAGTTCTGCGACTGCTGCGGTGACGTGGACTAACGGGCCTTCTGCCGGTGTTGGGTCAGGCCTTGGGGGCGCCCGCGTCATTTTTCCGTTGAGTCGCGGGCGCCGAATGCCACGGGGCCCATCAGATAGCGGGAGGGCCTATGCTGCCGCGTCGAGTCTCCAGCCCGACCTTGGATGCCCGGCGAAGGTTGGGGCGGCGGGGCAGGGCGGGGCCTTCCGAGACCGTTTTGCGCTGCCCCGCAGGAGGCTGGCGACGAGAGGGTGGGGGATCACAGTCCGTCGAGTCGGCTGGAGTACCCGAGCTGACTCCCACTGTCGCGTCGGTGACGTGCGCGGCGTGTCCGCCCGCCAGAGCTGGGGCAGACGTTGGGGGCGCCCGTCTGATTGCCCCAATGCCAATGTCTCGAGATGATGGCGACCCCCGAGACATGACAAAGCTGCAGTGCGACAGCCAGGGCACGGGCTACGCGGGCTGGCGGGCGATGCCCATCCTCCGCGGCGCTTGGTCGGATGGCCAGCCTGGGGCTGCGCCTGGAGCGGGCCTTAGGGGGGCCGCGGGGGGCGGGCCTGGATGTGCTCGCGAGGGCCCTAAGGGCGCGGACTTCCCCTGCAGTGCGTGGCGGAACTGGCGGGGAAGCGCTGGCGACGGCGGGGGGCCGCCAGAAGGCGCGGCAGCCAGTCGGCGCGCGGCCAGCGACGAGGGCGGCGGGGCCTTCAGCATGAGGGGTGGCCGGAGTCCTTGCGCTGCACCAGGAGCCGACGAGTTGGACCTGCGCCCAGTCCCCGACCTTCGCGCCCGCCCGCTCATGGGCGAGGGGGGCAGCGGGGCGAGGTGGTGGCGACGCAGCTCGCGCGAGCAGATCTGGCGCAGGCTCCTGCGCCAGGTTCGCCGTCGGCAGCAGGCGGAGGAGCCGGCGGCGGCAGCGGGGCCCTGGGGGCCGAGCTGCAGGGCCTCCAGAACCAGCTGCTAGAGCGGAGCCAGAAGTGGATAAGCAGTGTCGGTCTGGAGGGGGGGGCGACGACGAGGACTATTGGCTCGAGTGGTGCATGCATTGCGCGGGGGCGCCGCTGGCGCAGGCATGGGTGGGCCCCTTCTTCGCGCCTGGAGCACGGGGGCAGCGACGCGCAGGTCGCAACCTGGCTATATAGGCTGCTTTGTGCCGGCGCGTGGCGGCCCGGCAAGCCAGGTTTATTGCGCCGCGCGCGGCTCCTCATGGGCTGGGCGCGCGAACCCATGGCGGGCGAGACGCCTGCGCTGTCGTGGCGCAGCCAGGAGCACAATGAGCTGCGGCTCTGGATGCGGCGCGAGTGGGACGCGCTCCAGGAGCTGCTGCCCTGGGAGAGCGAACCGGAGGACGACGGCAGGCCGCGCCCCGTGGCTGGCCCGTCCCGGCGTCTGGCCGCCAGAAGAAGTGGCGGTTCAGTCATTGGGGATGTGCTGCTGGTAGTGCCCTGCCGGGCTGCACTGGCACCCCGGCCCCGCCGCTTGGGCGCCGCCGAGGTGCCGGCCCATGCGTCCAGTCGGCGTCGACGACGTGATTCCCGTCTGCAGAGAAAGAGACCGCCGCCGCGTTGCGCGTGGGCCCAGAGCACGCGGGCTCAGCAGGGAGTGGACGGCCAGGCCGACGCCCAACCAGACGACGGTCGACGTCGGCACCCGCGGCCACCTGCGGCGAGAAGGGCGGCGAGTCAGAAGCCGAACGCGCGCCCGACCTCGAGGGCGAGGCCGAGTTGCCCACCGGGGGCGGCGCGCCCGAGCAGAGAGGTGACGACCAGGTCGAGGATATGGCGATGCTGCAGATGGTGGAGAGCAACTTGCGGCGGGCTTTCCAGAAAGGAGCTGGTCGGTGCAGGCCCTGCACAAGCAAGCGGCAGACCGCGGGGCCCAGGCAAAATCCATTGCTGATCAGAGGCCGCGATTGGGCCAAGCGGCCAGTGGACCTGCGCCCAGCGGGCGAACTGGCCCGCCCAGGGCGCCCGGCGCCGCCTGCGCGCCGGGCGCGAAGGCGACGGTCGAGAGGCGCAGCGGATGTCAACGGTGCAACTAGACGGCGGTGCCAAGCCAGTCGCTGGGTCACAGCAGCTGCCGCTGCGCGCTGCGGCTGTCGGCGCGCCAGGCGAGGCCGCTCCTAGGCAGCGCGGGCGAGGGGGCAACCGCCAGAAGGGGGGCTGCGGAGTGCGGGCCAGGCCCATGCCGCAGTTGCTGGCGAGACAGTGTTGCGACCGGCCAGGCGCCCGCTGCCTCCGCGCAGATTGGCGAAGAACGGGCACGGGGCACTGGGCGCCTCGTTTCAGAGTGTGAATTACCTACCCAGCTTTCGCTTCCAGGCGAAACCAAGTCATGCCACGCGCCTCCTCGTCAAGCGGCTTGACCAGTGCAGGCCGTAGTGCGGCCTCGCTTGGTATCTCTTGGAAGCGAGGGTAGTCAAAAGCGAGGTCGGTTTGTTTGCCCCCTATCGTTGGCCGGAGAAACCTGTCTAGAGTGCGGGTGCGGCTGGCCCTCCGCCGTTGGCCTTTGCGGTCCCGACGTTCGGCAGGCGCGGGAATGGGCGCCCCGTGGGCCGCGGCGGCTTGCCGGGGGGGCGTGGGCGCGGCTGCCCCGCCGCCGATGGCCGATGCTGCCCTCGCGCCCGCTCCGCCTGGACCTGCAGTTCCGCCCGAGGCCGTGGCGGCCCCGCCAGTTGGGCCGGCGCGGGCAGCTGCGGCGGTTGCGGCTCGCGGCGCAGGCGCCGCCGCCCACGGCCCCGCGACCGAGGCCGCCGCTCGGTTGTCCCGCAAGAGGCCAGAGGCCGCCTTGCAGGGGTTGGGCGGGCTGGCGGGGCGGATCGTCGCACGCGAAGCGCGCGACTGGCCCGGGCGCCTGGGGGAAGGCCGCCGTCGGGGACAGGCAGTGGCCCGACGATGGAGGCGATGCAAGCGGGCGACCAGATGGCCGCCGCGCGCGAGGCGGAAACCGCGGAGGGCCAGGCGGCCTGGATGAGCAGACAGGATGGCTTCCGCGAGTAGGCGCGACAGGCCCAGCGAGCGCACCGCGTCAGCCTGGCAGCGGCGTGGAGTGACGCTGGCGCCCAGGCTTGATTGGCGGGCAGCGATGGGCCGACGCCGCGCGCCGAGCCTGCCGCCGCGGGCTGGGCGGGCGCTGCGTCGGCGGCGAGTGCCTTATGCAGCTCCCGCCCTCGCCGCGCGCGTTGCTCGCCGCCGCTGCTGGTGGGCGGGGGGCGGGGGCGAGCTCGGCGTGGTAACCCTGTGCTCCCGATAGTATGGCCTGCGCCCACCCCTGGAGAAGTTTCGGGTCGAAGTTGCTTTCATCTCATGTTGACTAGCGACGGCATCAAACATGCTGAGCAGGGCAATGGTGGTCTCACCATTTCAGCTTCCGCAATCACGAGCGCGTGGCAAGGCTATGGGATTCTCACCATTTCAGTTTTTCCCGAGTCAAGAACGTGCCTCGAGTGGCTCGCTGCATGCTTGGGCCGTTCGGGCTCTGTGGGATGCTGGGTTCTTGTCTTGGCGCGGGTTCGCGCCTGGAGAAAGCGCGTTGGCCTTCCGGACCATGATCGGCCTCTGCTGCCGCGCGCGGGGCATGCCGGGTGGGGGGCCCTGTAGGGGCGATTTGGCGCCCATTGGGGTGGGCGCATATTTTTTCACCCGCGCCGCGGTTAATGGCGTAGTTTCGGTTTGCTGCTAGGCGTGGCTCGCAGGGGGGGGCGAGCGCGCGCTCGCAGGCGCGCGGACGCAGACGCACATGAACACAGACGCGGACACGCAGGCATACACACAGACACACTGACACACACCAGCACACTGACGCACAGACGCGCAAAAACACAGAGACACATGCACACAGACACACATACACACAGACACAGACACACGGACACACGGACACACATATACACATACCCAGACACACAGACACACACAGACACACAAACACCCACGCACACATACACACAAGCACTACACGTGCACACAGAGACACACACAGGCACACATACATACACAGGCGCACAAACACACAATTGCCCAGGCGCGCGCACGCATACACACGCACACGCACGGTCACACGTGCACGCGCACGCACACGCACACGCATACGCATACGCACACACATACGTCTATTCATACACATACACATATTCGTACACATACACATGCACATACACATACACATACACATACACATACACATTTACATTTGCGTAACTATACACTTACACATATACATGCCCATACATAACAATACATATGCGCATAGTCGTACACATACATATACGCAAACGCACACACACACACTTGCTTGGCTTTGCAGCCCCGCGCGCAGTGACAGCTCGGAGAATCGCGCGCACGCGCGCGCACACGGACGCGCACATACGCGGGCGCGCGCCCACACGTACGCACACGCACGCGCGCACGCGCACGCACACGCACTCGCACACGCACGCGCACACGCACGCGCACAAACACACGCGCACGCTCACGCACGCGCGCGCGCACGCGCGCGCACGCAAGTCCAATCACACGCACAAGCACAAACACAAGCACACACAAACACAACCACAAACACAAACATAAACACACTGCACGTGCAAACACAAACGCAAGGACAAACACAAACTCAAACCTCTCCCCGCCCCCCGTCCCTCCCCCGTCGCATCGGCGGGCGAAGAGGAGGGGGGGGGATGATGATGATGATGATGATGATGATGATGATGATGATGATGATGATGATGATGATGATGATGATGATGATGATGATGATGATGATGATGATGATGCTGATGATGCTGATGATGCTGATGATGCTGCTGATGATGATGAGGAGGAGGAGGAGGACGAGGACGAGGAGGATAACGAGGAGGAGGAGGAGGAGGAAGAGCAGGAGGAGGAGGATAAGGAAAACCGCGACAATGACGGCCACGACGACCCACGACCCCCGCTCTCCTGGGGTGCGTTCTGGCCAACATGTCGAAGCGGATCCAGCCGTGGCCACGAGGGCCCTCTTGGAGGCCCAGAAGGGCCCCACCCATGTACAACTTGGGTCCTGGATCCTTGGTTCCCAGATTCAAGATCATCGGCATCACCCAAACCCAAACATTATTCGACCATGTGTGCGCCGCCTTCCCCCAGGGGTCGACGTGCGCGCTCAGGACTTCTATAGTACATGCTCGGTGGCGGGCGCTTTCTGGCCATGCCGCCTGCGTGGCGAAATGCTGCAGGATGTCTGTACTGACTGTTCGGTTCGGACGCCCGCCTCGTCCACGGGGGGCGCATCGTACTGGTATGTCTGCCTGCGTTCCGGATCCATGCTTGCTGTTCGGGCGGAGTGCAGGGTCCCAGACATATAGTCAGACCGAGGTATATTATGGGAGGGTATCCTAATGTGCTTCTTGTTTGTTGGATGTTCTCGTGCATCCTGGGGAGGGCACCCTTGGATGTTCTGTGTGCTTTGGCTGGGTCTCATATTCTTGGAGGATGTTCTTCTGTCCTAGGTCCGTCTGTACTGTCAACCTGCATGGTAAGGATGGTCAATTTTCCAAGGCTGCCCTTGCATCCTTGCCCCTTCGGCCCATCCCTGGAGACTTTCGCGGACCAGCCCCTTCGGCCAATCCCGAAACATGTCAACATGGCTTTCCAAGGCCCCTGCGTCCTTACCGCACATCCTTAATCTATGGGTCGACTGTTTCCATATCCACCGCCCGCTGGCGTCCCCTCGACGTTGATTCCACTGTCAATGGATATGGACGTGTCCCCACCTCGCACGTGCGGGGGGAGCGGCCCGTTTCCCCCCCAGCGCCCCGCCCCGCTCGCCCAGTGGCAACGTCGCCCGCGCGGAGGAGGGCGCCCGGGCGCCCGCGGGGGAACGCTTCCCTGAGCATGGTCGTCGTCGTCGTCGTCGTCGTCGTCGTCGTCGTGGTCGTCGTCGTCGACGTTGGCGTCTGCGTCTGCGTCGTCGTCGGGGCCGTCTGGTTCAGCGTCGTCGTCGTCGTCGCCGTTGCCTTCGTCGTCGTCCTCCTCGCCTGGGTCAACTGATTCGCCGTCGTTGTCGCCGTTGCCGTCGTCGTAGTGGGGTGGGAAGGAACAGGAGGAGGATGTTGAGGAGTAGGAGGAGGAGGAGGAGAAGGTGGCAAGGGAGGAGGCAAGGAATGATGATTATGAGGAGGAGGAGGAGGAGGAGGAGGAGGAGGAGGAGGAGGAGGAGGAGGAGGAGGAGGAGGGGGAAGGAGGAGGGGGAGGAGGAGGAGGAGGATGGAGGAGGAGGAGGAGGAGGAGAGGAGAGGAGGAGGAGGAGCAGACGGAGGAGAGGAGGAGGAGAAGGAGGAGGAGGAGAAAGAAGAGGAGGAGGAATCCATAGAGGGATGAGGCGGAGGTGGAGAAGGAGGACGAGGAGGAGGAGGAGGAGGAGAAGTAGGAGGAGGAGGAGGAGGAGGAGGAGGAGGAGGAGGAGGAGGAGGAGGAGGTGGAGTTGCATGAGGATATGGAGGAGGATGAGAAGGAGGAAGAGAAACAGATGAGATGCTCGCGGAAAGGGAAGGGGCACGGGGAATCGGAGGGCCGCGGCGCCGCTGGGGGGCGCCCTGAGGACCTTCTCTCGCGCATCGTGCTCGCCCACGGGACCCCTCCCGCGGCTTCCCCCCTCCGCCGCGCCCACGGGCGACGACCCCGAACGACGGACGACGACGACGCACGACGACGACGCACGACGACGGTGACTACGACGACGACGACGTCGGCGGCCGTGGCGACGATGGCGGCGAGGACGACGACTTCGGACGACGACGACGACGTTGATAATGGCGGAGTCGTCGACGGCGACAACGACGACGACGACGGCGGCGGTGACGACGGCGAAGTCGACGATGACGGAGTCGAGGATGGCGGCGATGCTGATCCTCCCTCCTCTGTCCTCCCCCACCCCGATGACGATCGCCGTTCGATGCCTCCAACTGCGCAGCAGGAGTGTGGCCGCTTTCTAGCTCGTATCATTTGCGGATCTCGCCCGGTACTCCGAAGTCAAAGGAGGAACGACACAGAGCACCCAGCACACCAACCTTCCCGTCCCAAGTCCCCGAATTTGCCAACCCACGTACGCCCATCAACTTCAAGGAACGCCCGCTGGAAATATGAGGTTATGTTGTACTTGCATGGTCAGATCCTTATTCCCTGATCTTTACATCGCCGGGCATGCTCAATAGCACATCGTTGAACGTGATTCAACGCAATGTGCTTGCGAGGAATTCGCCGTACATGTGTCTGGCAGGTCTTCAAGCATAGGTACTTGGAGCCAGGGCGAGAGGACGACCTCGAAAAGGAATCGATGTCCATCCGTGAAGCTATTTCCGAGCCTCGAGGCAGCACGTGTCCAGAACTTTTCAGGCGAAAGCTCGGTCTCAACTCTTCGGAATCTTCAGGTTGGTTCTGTGAGAGCCATGTTCTCGAATGGGGGGCGCCCTTCATATCTGTGAACCCGTTCGGAAGTTCAAGCTCACTGAGCATAGATTTGCGGAGCCTGTCAGGCGATACCACGTGTTGCAATAGGAATCGCCCTCCACTCGTGTAGCTTTAGAAACGTTTGATATCATCTTGCGCAGCGAAAATGCGAACACCGCAATTCCACAATGTATTGCTCCCGTTTCGCGCAAGTGTTAGATGTTTGAGCTTTCTCATCGTAACTTGTAAGGAAGTCTCAGGCGGAATACCCGGACGGCTCTACCGAAAAGCCTGCTGTTGCGACGATGCTCTAGGCCACCTAGATGGGGTCGGAGTAGATGGGATCGGAAGATCTCACCGCATCGCCGATGCATCGCCGATGCGGTTCGATGTGGAGCCCGAGTTGCATCACGTCGACGTCGCCGATGCATCGCCCACGTCGACGATGCATCGCTGGTGCATCGCCGATGCATCGCCGATGTATCGGCGATGCGGCGCGATCCTTCGACCCCATCTACTCGGACCCCATCTCGGAGGCCTCTAGATGCGGAATGGGGTGGTTGAGAAGAGGAGGCCGTTGAGGTGGGGAATGAGGGGAATTGGGAGGTCCGACGCTACTGATTTTGGTAATGATTAAAACGGCGATGAGGATGAGGACGATGATGATGGTTGACCATGGTGATGATGATGATGATGATGATGATGATGATGATGATGACGATGCTGATGATGATGATGATGATGATGATGATGATGATGATGATGATGATGATGATGATGATGATGATCCGTTGCTAGAGATACTGATAATGGTAATGATCAGATTGTGGCCACGATGACAAATTGACGATGCTGATACCGCTGATGATTATGCTGATGCTGCTGCTGTTAAAGACGATGCCGATGACGATGACGATGGGGATTGCAATGAGGATGATGATGACGACGAGGAGTATGCGGATGATGACGATGATGCTGCTGATGATGAGGATGATGACGCTGATAACGAGGATGCTGATGCTGACGATGCTGCTGATGATGATTATCGATCGTGCTGATGATGACCACGACGACGAGGATGATAATGCTGATGATGAGGGGGATTATACTGATACTGATGACGATGATTCTGATGTTGATTTTGCTGCTGCTGATGATGAGGACAACGATGATGATGCTGATGATGATGATGATGATGCTGATGACGATGAGGATACGATGAAGATGAATCTTGTGATTCCGATGATGCTGATGATGGTGATGCTGACGATGATGGCTATGATGAGTCAGCTTTAGCGTTCTTTGATTGATTCTCGGGAGAGCGCCGCAACCACAGCTTCTCTCCGTAGAATTCTTTGGCTCAGAGGTTCTGGGCGCCCGTCCTCGGCCGGCAGTGCATGGAGAACGTGCTGCAGCTGGGGTATTCGGCGCTCGGAGGACTCCTGGCCAACGTCGTGCACTCGCCTGCGTGTTTCTGCGACTGCACTCCCGTCCGTCCCGACGAGGGGGTGCTCGAGCTGCTGAGCCAGCAGCTCCAGCGGTGCGGCCCGGAGCGGCGGACCGCGTGCCTGGCGGCGCCCTCGTGCCCGCCAGCGGCTCCTTGCCCGGGCCTGGTCGGGCCCCTCGCGGCGGCGTTCCTCGCAGGGGCGCTGGCAGGGGGCCTCTTCCTCGCCCTGCTCGTGGTCGGCCGCCCGTGGCGGCTGGAGGCGCCGGCCTGGCCGGCCGCGTGGCCGGCCGCGCCGCCGGCGGGGCCCGCGCCGCCGGTGGCGGTGGAGGCGCCCCCCGCAGCGGGCGAGCAGGCTGGGGTTGAGCTCGCGCCGACGGCCCTGGCAGAGGAGGCCCGCGCCGCGCTCGCCGCGGCCAGGGCGAGGCAGGCGACTCGTTGATGGCGCCCGCGCCTGGGGTATGGGTCCTGGTGGCCTACGACCTCCCAGGCGTGGTGGGCGCCCTCTACCGCGAGCGGCTCATCACCCGGTCGGGGCCGACGCGCAGCGCGGCGCCCTGACGCCAGACGGCGACCGCTACATCGAGCAGATCTCCTTCGCCAGCGTCGACCTGCTGGACATCCGTGCGCTGGCTGGCCCGGGCGCGGCGCCCGCCGGGATCGACCCCAATCGGATCTACCGATTTCGGCGGGTGCCCGCCCCGGCGGAGAGGGCTCAGTACTTCGCGGACGGGGCCCTCCTCGCGTGGGTCGCGGCCGCGCCGGCCGCGCAGCCGGCGGCCGCCGTGGCGGGCGCCCCGCGCCTGGGCGCCGCTGCGGGCGCCTTCCAGCGGGTCTGGGTCGTGGCCGAGGATGCGGCAGGCCTCCAGCGAGGCCAGGTGATCGCGGACCTCGGCGACGCGCCCACGGTCGACGGAGACATGGCCATCGTGACGCTCCCTGCTGGCAAGGTGTTCGCTCGGCAGATGGGCGAGGGCGAGGTCAGAGGCTACGCCAACGACGACCCGTGCGTCCTTCCTGTCGCCTTCGATGCGAGCGGCGCCGCGGGCGCCCGTTCGCAGAGGCCGTGGACCTGCTCGACGACGCGCTCCCGCAGGGCGGACTCGGGCTCGAGGGTGCTGCCTCGGTCGGGCGGGTGCTGCGACGCTGGAGAGACGGCGGCATCACTCCGCTCACTCACCACGACACGTGGGTTCGGGTCTCGCACGTGCCGACGGGGGACAGGTCAATTCACGAACGCCACGTGCTGTGCGTGGCGCTGTTCGTCATGGTGTGTGACGCGCGCAGCCTGCAGACGGGCGAGCTCGTCGCAAGGCGGATCCAGCTCGTCGAGGGCGCGCGCAGGGCCAGCCCATCGGCGCCCGACTACGGGGCGGCCGACCACTACATGGGCTGGCCCTACAGGGCTGGATGGGGCCACGGTGGCTCCGAGTCTCCACAGGTGCGTCGCGGGCCAGGCGATGGGCGAAGCGAAGGTCGCCAAGGGGCAGCGCGAGGCACGTGAGGAGCTGCGCCTGCATGCGGCGGGGCGGCCGCAAGGGCGCAGG
Organism: Prorocentrum cordatum; assembly: GCA_963575745.1. Lineage (NCBI taxonomy): Eukaryota > Dinophyceae > Prorocentrales > Prorocentraceae > Prorocentrum > Prorocentrum cordatum. The sequence continues at coordinate 202,516 of CAUYUJ010013803.1, read as the reverse complement.
CAAGGGCAAGGAGGAGGGCCCCGACGGCGCCCACTCTCGATGAATGACGACTCCGCGGCGGGGCCTGGCCGACCTCGACCGTGTATCCCAGGCCACTGCGGTGCTCGGGCTGCGCGTGGCTACGCGCCCGGACGACGCCCAGCTTTTGACGGACGGCAGCGCGAACTTTTTCCTTTGCCGATGGTCGAGGAGCTCCCCGCCACGGGGGCAGGTTCCAGGGGCCAGAGGCGAGCGCTGGCCAGGGTATTTTGAGAGGACCGCACCGTCAATCAGGCTGTCAGCGCCCTGAACGAGCTCTACCGGGCCCCGGGGGGCTCCGCGGGAACTGCGCATGCCGCCCGCCACGAAGCTCATCATCAGCTTCGGCTTGCTGCGCGACTGAGCGCCCAGCGCAGCGATGTATTTCAAACTCGGGCAGCCGCAGGGGAGCTGCTGAGATTCCGCTCTTTCTATGATGAGGGAGCCGCGTGCCCAGTGCGGGCTTATGACAGGGAGCTCGTCGATATGCCGATGCTAGGCTCGACGCCGCCGGCCCTCATCGACGTGATCGACCCTGTCGGACAGGAGATGCTACGGGATTGGATGAACGCCATGTTGCTAGACCAGGGCGAGCGGGGACGCGTGATCGAGAGTTCACCGCCCATCACCCCGTTCATGGGCGTCGAGCTGCGCAAGGATCCCGACCTCTATCGGGGCTTCGTCGGGGACCTGCACGCCGCTGGGCTCCCCTCATTCACCGCGGAGCCGAAGGACTGGGCGACCCCGTTCTTCGTTGGCAAGAAGTCTGGAAGGTTGAGGCTGGTGCTCGACGCTCGGGTGCCTAACAGGCGCTTCCGCAAGTGTCCCGCGCTGGCGATGGGCTCAGGGGCCTCCTGGGGCAGGCTGGAGTTGGAGGGGCCGAGGAGGCCCCGACCCGACGAGACGTCCGAGACGAGGGGGGAGCTCTTCGTCGGCAGCCTTGACATCAAGAGCTACTTTTACGCGCTCAAGAACCTTCCCGAGCTGATGCCCTTCTCCTCTCTCCCGGCGGTCCCCGTGGGCTTTGCCAGGAGCGTCGGGGGGCCGTTGGTAGGGTCGCTCCCGCCGTCGGACGGACGGGCCTGGCCGATGCTGAAGGTGGTGCCGATGGGCTGGAGTTGTGCCTTCTACCTTGCCCAGCGTGTCGCGTCTTGGCGCGTGCAGGTCGCCATCGGCAGGGGTCCCCCTGCGCTTCTCACCGACCGCGGCCCCGTCCCCGACATCTCGGAGGGTGAGCCCGCGGTGCTCGCCTATTGCGACAACGTCGGCGTCGGCTCGACCTCCCGTGAGAACGCCGACGCGCTGCGGGCCGAGATCGAGGCGCAGCTGGTGGCCGACGGCTTCGATGTGCCTGAGGTCGCCGCCGCCTCCACTTCGGCTGCCTTGCTCGGCAGGGAGATCGACGGGGGCGCGGGGGCGGTGCAGCTACTGGGCGACGACGGGCTCGGCTGGAGGCCGCGCCCAGGTGGTTCCAGCGTCGCCCCAAGGTGTCTCCGCGACAGGTGGAGGTCACCATCGGGCACTGCGTTCGACGCGGCCATGCTGAACCCCTGCCTCATGTCAGCGTTCCGTTGGTGCTACGATTTCGTCGCCAGCCCCGTGGGCCAGCCTGGGAGGCTCTGGGCAGCAGCTGCCTGGGAGTTCTCGGTCTTTCGGAGGTTGCTCTTTTCTTGCGCCGCCGACCGGAGGCGTCCCTACTGCAGTGCCGTGGGCATGTGCGATTCCAGTCTGACAGGAGCTGCTGTCGCCGTGGCGAGCGCTCACTATTCAAAGGGCGTGACGGGGCCTTGCCTCCGCGCGTCTCCGCTCTCGGTCCGCCTGGCGACCCGTTCTCGGGCCCGCAGACCGTCCTGCCCTGCAAGAATCGCAGCGGGGAGGACGACGCCCCTTTGGTCCCCAATCCTTTCTTTGAGGAAGTGCCGGAGGAACACTTGGCGCGAGCCTCTTGGACCGCGTGTGTTGCCCTGCCCTGGTTGGGGGCTGAGCGTATTGCAACCCTGGAGTCTCGCGCGGGAGTTTTGTTGGCGCGACATTTTGTCCGCTCTGCAAAGGACTACGGGGAAAGAGTTCTCGAGATCGGAGACAATTTCGTTTGTGTCTTGTCTTTCGTTAAGGGCAGAAGTACGATTTTCGTAGTCTTGACCTCTTGTGGGAGAATGGCGTGTCTATCTGTGGCCTCGGGCTCAGTTTTTCCCTACCGCTGGGCGCCCTCCGAGAGGAACCTGGCGGGCGCAGGCTCGCGCCTCTGGGGGCCGCGAGCTGCTGCCGGCCAAGCGCCCAGCCGTCCGCCGGGCGCCGGCAGCGCGCCCGCCGCGGCGGCGGCGCCTGGCCCCCGCCTCGTCGAGATCTTTCGGGGGAGTTACTCGGGGGGGGCGCAGGGCAAACAGGATGACTCGAGCACCTCCGGAGAGCTCCGACCCGATCGACATGGCGTTCCTCGAGGCCAGCTCGATCAGCATGGCGACTCAGACGGACAACGACAGGAGGCTGAGCGAGTTCCAGACCTTCGTGACGACGAAGTCGCTCAGGCTGTCCTCCCCGAAGGCGACCGACGCGGCCTTGACCGCCTGCGCCAGCGCCTTGTGGACGGATGGCCCGCTGGTCTCCAAGGTCGCGGCCGCCGATGCCGTGGCCTCACCTGTGCCTGATCGCGCTGCAGCTGGTGATCCTGGGGTTCCCCCTGGAGGCGATGTTTTGCCTGTTGATGTTCGTTGGCTACCTGCGCCCAGGCGAGGCGATGGCGATCGCGGAGATCTCCGTTGCTCCCCCGGCGGGCTCCAGCAAGTTCGCGGCCCTGAACATGTTCCCGGAGGAGACCACGCAGCGGTCCAAGACGGGCCTGTGCGACCATTCGCTCCTCCTGGACTCGCCCTCCGCCCTCATGCTGGGGGGCCTCCTGCTGCTGCTGCGGGCGCGGACCCCGCCTGGCGACGTGATCTTCCCGTTCAGCTACTCGACCGCCCGCAGCCGCTGGGTGAAGGCGGTCAGCGCGGCGGGGCTCGGCCAGTTCGACTACGTGATGTACCAGCTCCGCCGCGGCGGCGCATGCTGGGACACCCTCGACCGCCTCCGCAGCAGGAAGGGGGTCAAAGCCAGGGGGGGCTGGATGTCAGATGCCAGCCTGTCGCGGTACGAGAGCGCCGCGAGGGCCCAGCAGATGGAGGGCGCGGTCTCGGCCGAGGTGCAGACGAGGGCGCAGCGCGCCGTCTCGCAGCTGCCTGCCGCGCTCCGCGGCGCGCTAGCCCAATGCCAGGCGCGCCAGCCGTCGGCCTCAGCGCGAGCTCTTCTGCGGCTGCTTCAGGATCGGGCGCGCGCTCAGGACCTTCGGCTTCACCGCGCTCGGCTACGACATCAGCGGCGGCCCCCGCGGTGACCTTCTCCAGCCGCAAATCGATGCCGAGCTGGGGAGGTTACTGAAGTCGGGCCTCGTTGGTGTGCTGTGGCTCGGTCTAGACTGCAGCGCGTGGAGCCGCGCCCGCCGCGCCAACTTCGGCCCGCCGCCGCTGAGGGGCGACGGGCCCACCGAGATCATGGGTTTGCCAGATCTCTCTCCTGCCAACCGCCAGCGAGTGCTCACGCATAATAATCTTCTCGCTGTCTCTCTGAGGCTGATGCACTTGGCCGCCGAAAAATGACTCAAAGTTGTGATGGAAAGCCCGCGCTCCAGTCGTCTGTGGCGGGCTCCAGCTTTGTGCAAGCTTGCTCAGCAGTGGTCTCGCGCCTATAATTGCGTCGACATGTGCCAGCATGGAGGCGCGTTTCGGAAAATGACGGATCTCCTCACTATAAACATCAGCGGGTTGAAAGTGCGATGTTGCCAACCCAGTAGGAACGGCGATGGAGCGACAGTCTGCTCCCGCACGAATCAGCCCCACGAGGAGCTAGCAGGTTTCGGTTCAGCAGGTAAGTTCATGACCCGTAGTGCTCAGATCTATCCCGTCAGCATGTGTCGCTCGATTTGCCGCCAGCTTGCTTTTCCTTTTGTGAATGCCAAGTCCACCTGCCAGTGCACTTAAGGAGTGGGGATGGGACTTCTGTCGAATGCCCGAGCTTCTGGATCTCCCCACCCAGTGTCTGGCTGCCCCTGCGAATATATACGATCGGCCATCTGTGCTGGGTCTGGGACCGATGCCCCGACACGCCATGCATTATCATCTCAGCCTGGCGCGTGAAAGAGCAGCTATCATGAGTCAGCTTCAGCGTTCTTTGATTGATTCTCGGGAGAACGCCGCAACCACAGCTTCTCTCCGTAGAATTCTTTGGCTCCCTCCGTCTTCCCCTCCGCCGCCCTCAAGGGACTGCTGTCGAATGCCCGAGCTTCTGGATCTCCCCACCCAGTGTCTGGCTGCCTGTGCGAATATATACGATCGGCCATCTGTGCTGGGTCTGGAACCGATGCTCTGACACGCCATGCATTATCATCTCAGCCTGGCGCGTGAAAGAGCAGCTATCATGATGATGATCATTTTGATGATGTCGGTGATGGCCTTGATGATGATGATTATTATGATGATGATGATGACCATGAAAATGATGATAACTATGATGATGATGATGATGATGATGGTGATGATGATGATGATTATGCCGATGATGCTGATGCTGTTGATGCTGCGGGTGATGCTGATGACGCTGCGGATGATGATGATATTGATTATGCTGCTGATGATGGTGATGATGTTGATAGTGCTGCTCATGAGATGATGATGGTGGTGGTGATGCTGATGATGGTGATGATGATGATGGTGATGGTGGTGATGATGATGATGACGACGGCCAGGACACTGATTATGCACAAACGCAGGATATGTCGCAGCGTCAAGGGCAGGGGTCGGGACAGGAATCGAGCCAACCAGCTCGACCAAGCCGGCTGGCCCCGCCCAGTCCCGGCCGCCTCCCCTCGAGATGTCTGGACCGGCGCGCTCTCCCACCGTGGGAATGGGGTGCGCTCGAGCGCGCGCGGCCCCGCCTCCAACGACGCGTCGTGGCGAAGGATAACCATGGGCAGCGCAGACGTTGGACGCCGAATTTCCACCCGGACCAGACAATTTGCGTTTACTAAACGGCCTTTGGGCGTTTATCAAACAGCCTTGCCCTGTTTGATTCTTTCTTTGGGTGCGTTTGTTAAACGGCTTCGCGTGTCGGGGTGGTTATTATCGGGGTGGATTTTTTAGTCTCTAGAATTGTCCGTGACTTGGCTTCGTTCGGACGTGTGTTTTTTTTTCTCGGCGGGGGCCATCGACGCGCATCCGTGATTATCTGGCAAAAAAAATAACGCACAAACCCGAACATTGCACGAGGAAGGGACGTCCGAGCGATGGTAAGGTGAGGACAGCACAGCCCACCTCCACTCCCAACCAATAAGCCCCACTCCCGACCTGGTGATCCAGGGGGTCCTGGCTGGCGGGGGGGCGTTGTGGGGGGCCTTGAGGGCCAAGATGTCGCCCTCACATGTCACCCTCACCCCGGCCAGGACCCCCTGGATCACCAGGTCGGGAGTGGGGGGCATGGCTGGGGATGGGGGTAGGTTGTGCCGTTCTTACTCAGAGCGTCCTTGCGCGTGCAGATGCTCGACGCGACGGGGCGCAACGCGACACATAGTTTTCTCTGGTGTGAGCAGCGCCACTGGTAGGCAAACTCTGATGGGTGCGCGCGACCCCGCATCTGTCGAATAGGCGAGGGGGACATGCGCGCCGCGCCAAAGCGAGAGCACAACTTTCAGGACAGCATGATGTAAGGAAGGTCTCGACCTGAACGTTTTTTTGTCGATTTCGTGGGCCGCTTGCAGTAAGGGCAGAGCGAAGACAAAACGAGGGAGAGCGGAGTCAACACGAAAACAAACAACACTATTTAGGTCGAGCCCTGGTGTGAGGCTTCGAAGCTGGAGCTCATGACACTCTTTCGCGTATGATGTGTGTGTGTGTGTGTGTGTGTCGGGTGTGCGTATGACCGTTCCTGTGCGCATGTTGTAAGAAAGACGACGGAACGCCCATGTTAAGATGGCAGGTGTCGGCTTTGTATCGTGCAGTGATGGACGGATATGATAGGTCTTGGATGTGGAAGCGTGCGTATATGCGGATACGGTCAACGATAGACGTTTGAGAACGATGAGCATGCGAGAAGGGGGGCTGGGGGGATGAGCAGGAGGGACAGTTGGAGGAGATGGGACGAACATCCAATGCATCTTATTCTTGCCGCGTCGCTCTCGTTGTTTTGCCCTTCCGCGCCCCCTCCGTTCCTGCTGCCCCACCTACCCCTCCTGTTCCTCCCTCCTTCTCCTCCTCCTCATCCTCCTCCTCCTCATCCTCCTCCTCCTCATCCTCCTCCTCCTCGTCGCCCTCCTCCTACTCCTCCTCCTCCTCCTCCTCCTCCCCCTCCTCCTCCTCCTCCTCCTCCTCCTCCTCCCCCCCTTCTCCTTGTCTTCCTGCTGCTCCTGCTCTTCCTTCTGCTGCTCCTCCGTCTTCACCTCTTCTTTTTTCGGCCAGACCTTACGCTTACGCATGTGGCGTTCTTGACGTGCGGCAGACATTCCCGGAGAGCTCTCTGAGAGCTATAGGGTTTTAGATTAGAAGCCGGACGGTGGTGGTGCCTGCCAGCAGCCCATCTTCGCCGGTCCAGAATCCCCGCAGAAAGTTGTGTGAGGTCGCAGCGTGTCCGGGAGCGCTTCCGGCACGCGTCCACGCGTGCCTGCACGCGTGCAGGCACGCGTGGAAGCGTGCCTGGCAGCGCTTCAGAAGCGCTTCAGGAGAGCTCCCCAGAGCTCTTCAGTTCATCAGGAAAGCTTTTCGGTGTGAGTGCCTCTTTGCTCTCCGGGTTTTGGACGCTACCAAGATGTAACACTTAAACGACTTGGCGCAAGGGTACCTGCTGGGCGCCAGTCAGAACAGTCGTCGCCCGCCAGGTGAAGCAGCACGTACCTTGGGTGTTAAGCCCAGAAGACAATACATCTGAAAGACAATGAAAAGCCACACGTAGTTCCTCAGGTACATGCTGCAAACAGTGCAAAGGTAAAGAAACAAGTGCAGAGAGCGACGCCGCAATGGTGCAGTCCTGGGGTTGCTGCCCAGGGTTTTGGTTCACCCCAGGCCGTATTTGAGTGCTCTCGCCACCACCACCGTACATCCACCTCCTCTTAACCTCAGATAAGCAGTACGTGCAACTGCTTCAGGTGGTCACGTGCTGTTGCTAAGGCTAAGTAGCCAAACTAACGTATTGAAAGCAGTTCTTGGGATGCTGCCTTAGTCTGCGTATACTGCACAGCTAGCGGTTCGGGAGTTGGTGCAAAGGACGGTCTGCAGCGAGTACTTCACAATGTCACGTGGGGGGTATTTCTCACCTGTCCTGGGTTGTGAAGTGAAAAGAGGATAGACTGTATGCACATCTCTTCCAAGCCTCGTAGCGACAGTAAGGCTGGAAACATCTAAGCTGTAAAGTCCCTCTTTGCGAGCAGTAGACACGTTCTTTTAGCCAGCAGAAGGCCCGCTCTTCGGTTCCTAGGTTGAGGGGCCACCGTCACCGTAATTAGTATCAGGAGTAACAGGGCTGGGCAACAAGAGGAACGAGAAAAAACATGCTGTTGCCGAGGCTGGCCTATCCTCTTCCGCCTCCACCTCCACCTGCCCCCCGTACCCGTCTAGCCGCATAGCCGTTAGCCGTTGCCCTCGCCGAGGGTCTTGACTCGAAAGGGTGTTGGGAGCGAATGTTATGCAGGCTGAAGGCTGGCTCAGTCTACAGCGGCTGGCCTGAGGCGCTTGCACGACACGAGAGCCACCATGTTCGCATCTTCCCCTCCAGCTCCTCTCCTCCACCTCACTTCCGTACCCGTCTACAATTAACCGCTGCCCTTGCCGAGGGTCTGGAGTCGAAAGGGTATTGGGCACTAATTTCATGCAGGCTGAAAGCTGGCTCAGTCTATACTGGCTGGCCTGGGCAGCGTTTGCATTGAACAAAAAGGAAGCGGCAGGATACGATAGCTACCATGTTCGAATCTTCCACAACCAACCTCTCAACACAAAGCCTCCCCATGCCTCCCTAAGACAAGGGCCCACCTCGGGAGCAGTACGATTAGTAGTGGATGCGGCCGGTGCTCACTTTCTGCGTGGTGCTCTCTGCAAGCGGCTGCAACTGTGAGTAATGACGCTCTGATTTGCTACCGCCCGCACGGACAAAACACATTCCCGCCTGCGCGAGTGTATTTTCTTTACAATGCCTTCAGGTGTGAGCCTGGAGTCAATTAGGTACGCGAGCGTGCAGGACTCATGAGGTACATTGGTGACACGCTTGCTATGCAGACAGGCTCTGAGGTGCCGCCGCATGCAAGAGAGAAACACGTGCCTGCTTCCAGGAGTGCAACATCTCTTCCACCACCTCCCCCATCTCTTATTTCTTAGCAGTGGTGGGAGTATGCTGTCATACTCGCACAGTGTGCGATTGTAAGAGGAGGGCAGCTGAGATGCGACGATAGATGCAATGACGCAAAGCAGAAGTCGGATACTGGCCAAACAGCGCGTCTTGCCTGGCCCTTCAGCAAGCAGCAACGAGCCAGGATAAGGAAGGGGTGGAGACGAGGCCTAGGACAGGGCGAGTGATGGGTATGCCATGGTGAAGAGAAAACCGGTACCGTTCTAGTTGTATCAACGGGAGGTCAAGAAAACATGATATTTGCGATACCGACGTGATGTGGCCATGTCACTGGTGTCATTATCCTAGCGAATGTGTAATCAAATCCGGATCGTCCGCGCATGTTTCCTGCATTTGATGCTGAACAAGGATCCCGTTTGCAATCAGAGAGGACACGAGCGTATCGTAGGCTCGCCCAGAGGCAAACACATTTATGTAGCCATAGCCAGCGGCAGCCGTGAAGAATGCGTCACGGACAGCGGAAGGAATCTGGCCGTGCGTGTTACCATGCTCGTTTCCGTTGGTATCTGCGTTTTCCCAAATCTGGGCGAAGTCGCAAAACGTGAGACTGTCGCGAACGAGTCCTATGAGTTCGTCGAGTATTTCGGCGGCAAGATCGGGATACCTTTCTCGATGTGCCGTTGCGCCATCACTAACTGCACACTTGCGTTATGATCACGACTGTCCGTCCTCCAGATCATCGTGGCGCACGACTCGGCGTTGTGGGTTTCCGAGGATGTCGACGACAGCGCCTCAGGGCTTCCACCTTACTTAGATACGACATAAGGTCCAGAATCGTATGTTACCGTATTGTTTGTTTGTACGTCTTTGGCGTTGTGGTTTTCCCAGGATGTCGACGACAGCGCCTCGGGCCTCCACCTTCCCTTGAAGCGACACGAGTATCCGAAACGTATGTTACCATATTGTTTGCTTGTTGTACGACTTCGGCGTTGCGGGTTTCCGAGGATGTCGGCGACAGCGCCTCTTGGTCTCCACCTTTTGGATCGACAGGTGCCGAGACGTATGTTACAAGCTTGTTGGTTTGTTGTCGTGCCTCTGCACGGTGGGTTTCCGAGGATGTCGGGGACAGCGCCTCGAGGCCTCCACCTTCCCGTACACATGTAGTCGTTCCCGACGGCTCTGGGCGTTCAGCTTCATTGGTCTTTCTGCCGACTGAATTGCCAGCTGCGTCATCGAATCGCGGGATGTACATTGGCGGAGGCGGTGGGAGCCTCATATATATATATATATATATATATATATATTTATATATATATATATATAGATAGCAACAGTGGCCGGGGAAACTGCAACACACCAGATGCGGGCACGCGGGGCATACGTTCTAGCGCTCACGTATTTTAGACCTGAGTGATGCTCAATTGTCTTTGTGCAAGTGCCACGCCGATCCGTACCGCCACACTTCGCAATGAGATCGACCGTACGGCTGGAAACAACGCATACGAATTTTTGTTCTTCTATTCTTGATGACAAAATGTATGCGACGAGGACGAGCAGCATATCCAATGTAGTTAAATCTGGTAGTAGGAGTAGTAGTAGCAGTAGTGGTAGTAGTAGTGGTAGTAGTCGTAGGTGTAGTGGTGGTAGTGGTAGTAGTCGTAGTCGTAGTCGTAGTAGTAGCAACAGCAGCAGCAGCAGTAGTAGTAGTAGTAGCAGTAGTAGTAGTAGTAGTAGTAGTAGTAGTAGCAGCAATATTAGTAGTAGTAGCAGTAGTAGTAGTAGTAGTAGTAGTAGTAGTAGTAGTAGTAGGCGTAGTAGTAGTAGTAGTAGTAGTAGTAGTAGTAGTCGTAGTAGTAGTAGTAAGTAGTAGTAGTAAGTAGTAGTAGTAGTAAGTAATAAGTACTACCAGTAGTAGTAGTAGTAGTAGTAGTAGTAGTAGTAGTAGTAGTAGTAGTAGTAGTAGTAGTAGTAGTAGTAGTAGTAGTAGTAGTAGTAGTAGTAGTAGTAGTAGTAGTAGTAGTAGTAGTAGTAGTAGTAGTAGTAGTAGTAGCGGTAATAGTAGTAGTAGTAGTAGTAGTAGTAGTAGTAGTAGTAGTAGTAGTAGTAGTAGTCGTAGTAGTAGTAGTAGTAGTAGTAGTAGTAGTAGTAGTGGAGTAGTAGTAGTCGTAGTCGTCGGCGTAGCCGTAGTAGTAGTAACAGTCGTAGTCGTAG
>CAUYUJ010013803.1:132500-191826 GCA_963575745.1 Prorocentrum cordatum | reverse complement strand
TAGTAGTAGTAGTAGTAGTAGTAGTAGTAGTAGTAGTAGTAGTAGTAGTAGTAGTAGTAGTAGTAGAAGAATAAGAAGAAAAATAAGAAGAATAATAATAATAATAAGTGGTAGTAGTAGCAGTAGCAGTAGTAGTAGGAGGAGGAGGAGGAAGAGGAGGAGGACGAGGAGGAGGAGTTGAGGAGAAGGCGCAGGAGGAGGAAGAGGAGGAGGAGGAAGAGGAGGAGGATGAGGAGATGGAGGTGGAGGGGGGGGGAGCAGGAGGGGTATGGGGAGGAGGAGGAGGAGGAGGAGGAAGACTAGTGTAAGCCCAAGAGTCATCAACGATGTCGGATTGGACCCTCCTTCCAAGTTCCATCTTCATAGGCCACCACAACGGTTCATTTCCATGGTGGGAACTGCTGCGTTAGAAGGCAACCGTTTGAAGACCTTGGAGCGTGCCAGAGCCTTGTTCTCGGGATTCTCACGCCACGGATCAACCTGACTGCTGTGTCCTGACGATTTGGAATCGTGCCAGAACGTCGTTTTTGGGACTTCGACACCGCGAATCGACATAGCTGTTCCAAAACGCCATTTCTGGTACGATGATGATGGGGACCCGCGAAACGCTAAGGCGAGAGCCACATTTTGAAAACCACCCGCCCTCAACCCGTGAAATTCTTGCAAATGTTGAAAACGAATGTGCGCGGCGCTAAGGCAAGAGCCACATGTTGAAAATCATCCGCCCTCAATCCGTGAAGCTCTGGCCAGGTTCTACCATGAATGTGCACGGCGCTAAGGCGAGAGCCACATTTTGAAAACCACCCGCCCTCAACCCGTGAAATTCTTGCAAATGTTGAAAACGAATGTGCGCGGCGCTAAGGCAAGAGCCACATGTTGAAAATCATCCGCCCTCAATCCGTGAAGCTCTGGCCAGGTTCTACCATGAATGTGCACGGCGCTAAGGCGAGAGCCACATTTTGAAAACCACCCCCCCTCCATTTGTGAAGCAGTTGTTTTTCAAGCTTCAGAGGCATAACTGGTGAGGAAGTCCCAGGCGAAACGCCCGGCCCGCCCTACAAACTGGCCTCGGGGTGCGACAGCGAGAAGCTGTTTCAGAGGGAAAGGAATGGAGGAGGCGGACGAGGAGGAGGAGGAGGAGTAGAAGGAGGAGGAGGAGGAGGAGGCAGCGAGGAGGGCGTCGCGAGCAGGACGACTGGGGTCGACAGCTTCAGGCGATCTCCAAGGGCGGAGATCGTTTTCTCAGGAGGTCTGTGAGGAACGCACAAGGACAGGCTAGTACTATATGTCCTCCTTGGAGGCGTGCGTTCAACCCGAACATCGGACATATCCATCTTGTTGTATATAGTTTCCCGAGAGGTTCGGCCAGACAACGCGCGCTACGGAGCATTCTACAATCAGATGTCTCAGCGCGTGCGCGCGTCGCCTCTTCGGGGGCGACGCTCCCATAGTATTAGCATGTTGAGGTGGCGCCGATGGTTGAATACAGGGTCGACAGCCTCAGAAGGTCTCCGAGGGTGGAGGTCGTCCCGCGTCATCAAGGCAGAAATTTCTCGTACCCCATTCGCGTCTTGTCCGTCCCGTCTTTCGGTGTCCCCCTTCATCCCTTTGCGGCAAGACGTCTCTTTGGTTCCGGCAAGACGGCTCTTTGGCTGCTGGATCAGTTCGCCGTTAGGCTACTCAATAGCAAGCCGTCTCTTTCAATCAAAGGCCCCTTCCTCCCTTCCCCTCGCCTCTACCTCCCCTTGCCGCTACTCGAGGATCGATGACTGCGTGGACGACTTTAACGCTGCCATCCACACCTGCACGCAGGTCGCTAAAATGAGGTGTATGAGGACGAGAACTATGAGGAGCAGGAGGAGGGGAAGGAGAGGGATGACGAGGAGCTGCAGGAGGAGGACGAGGAGGATGAATAGGAGGGTAACGAGGAAGAGGAGGAGGATGAGGAGGAGGAGGAGAAGGCGAAAGGGGGTTATGATGCGAATTGGATGTTTAGCAGGAAGGGGGTGAGAGAGTGCACGACGCCTGGCTCAGGCTCAACGAAAGAGGTCCGACGTGGTGGTCCCCATAGGCTGGAGCTCTCGAGCCGATCCCTTGGGACTGGCTCTTCGTCGCGGTCCTGGGACTCGCCAGCGGCACCCTGGGCCGAAGTCAAACACGTAGCATTTTCTGTTGCGAATGTCTGGGGACACTTGGGCGACGCAAGAACACGGTCCAATTGCGCCGACAATTGTGCGTAAGTTTCCCGCGTACGGTCGCGCGTGAGTTCCTTGGTACCCAATGTAGCGAGCAACGCTGGCGGCCCGCGTAAGACGCGGCGTAGGGTCGCTACGTTGTCTTGCGTAAGACCCGTTTTTGATTGTTGCTTGCTGATGTGCTCCCAATTTAATTCAAACTTGGCCTCTGGACCATTGCTGGGGTGCGTTCTGATTAAGTCTGCAAGACGGACCCAGCCGTGGCGACGATGCCCCCCTGGCAGGTATCGGGGCGAACGACGTCCCAAATCCTTCGATATCTGTGTTTGTTTCTTCTTCTTATTCTTCTTCCTAGATTTAACCTTCTTGATATTCTTGTTCGTAATCATAATGTTGTTAATCACCTTCTGACTTTTCTTCCTCTCCCTTGTTTTGTCAGTTTTGTTATCCTTATTGTTATTGCCCGTATTCTCTTTCTTCTTCTTTTCTTTCGCCTCGTCCTCCATGAATTCCCCGGAAGGACGTTGGAACAATTCAAAACCCAGCGTCACGTCCTCCCTCTCCTCCTCTCCCCTTCCCCCTCTGTCCACCCTCACCCCTCCTCGAGTTTTTGTTTCTCCTGCGAGCAACGGTCGTTACCCGCCCCCCCCCCCGGGTGACGGCAATGATCTTACGTGTGGGGGGTGTTTCTCGGGCGGGGCTAGGACGATGATGAAATTCGTTCCAGAGCACTCCAGAACTCTCAGAGCGTTCCGGAACGCTTTGAGAAGGCGCGCGCCCGAGACATCTTCCAGAGCCGCCAGATCTCAGAAATTCTCGATTTATCCTCACCCGATGTTATCCTCGTCCTGGCTTCGTCTTAGGCTGGACCCCCCCGCATGCTGGTGCCCGAAGGCGTACTGTGCTGCTCGTTCGCGCGCGTACAGTCGGACCGAGGTAAGACCAAGGTCGGTGCGGGGAGGGTACCCTAGGGTTCTTCGTGTTTGTGGGATGTTCTGTGTGCATCCTATGGAGGGTATCCTAGGATGTTCTGTGTGTTTTGGCGGGGATTCATGTTCTTACAGGATGTTCCGACTGTAGCGTTATTTTGTTCGCGCGCAGATTGTGGCCATCGCAGCGTGCCCCCGCCCCGACGTGCCCCAACCCGCCAAAGCGTTACCTCATCATCGTCTGAAACAGCCCCACCCCCGCTGGGGCAGGGTAAGTAAGCTCTCCCATCGTACCCCCTCTATGTTGGGATGGGCGCTCCGAAATCCGAAGGAGACGGTATCCGTCCCCACCTATGGGGGTTAGGTCGCCCAGCGGGCCAAGGTTTCTCCGGTGAGGGTGGGGATTGTTTTCCTTGTCCAGATCATTGTTACCCCCCACGGGGTTACGACAGCTACCCCGAACTAGTAAGGACCACATCATCCCTCTTCTCCTCTCTTCCCTCCTCTCCTCCTCCTCTGTCCTCCATCCCTTCTCCCCCCCTACTTTCTGAGCTGGCGAGCAGGGGGGAAAGCTCACAGGGGCTGAGAGAAGTGGAGAGCTCAGGGAAAGATATAGAAAGAGAGAGAGAAAGAGATCGCAACTGTTCGGGCGGAATGTCCGTCCAGGCGCGTGGGGGACTAGCGCCCGCCGCGCCCACCTCTTGTCGCGGGAGGTTCTGCTAGTGCGAAGCAGAACTGTTTTTTTTTCTCATCCCCCTGGCGCGGTCTGTGAAGACCACGACTGGAAAACAAAGACGGGATGTGGTGATAAGGGCGAGACGCGCCCCTTCTTTACACCCGTGAGCAGAGAGGCACTGGCTTCACACACGCTTTGGCATGCGTGATCCAGTGCCCTCGACAGAATGCGCCACCTTGGGGCATCGCTCGGACGTGTGCATTTTCTCGGCGAGGGCCATCGAGAAGCATCTTGGATCATCGTGCGAAAAATGGTTTCACGAGACCGAAACGTGCACGGGGAAGGATGTCAGAGCGATGGCCAGTGGTGTGCTATCGGTGAGCATCGAGGCGCGCCTGGTGGCACCTTGGTAGAGGCCCCGAGGCGAGGAGGGGTTCGGGCCTGATGAAGATCGATACAGGCGGTCTGTGCTCTTTGGGATCTGTCAAGACGGCTTGGCATCGCTCGGACGTGCTTAATTTTCTTGACGGGTACCATCGAGGAGCATTTCGGGTCATCTGGCGAAACAAATACGCGCACGAACCGAACAATGCACGGGGAATGAACGTCCGACCGATGGCGAGCCGTTGGGATCTGTCAAGACGAGGTCCTGAGTGTTCCTGGGTGCTTCACAGCTTATGACGAATGCTGGTAGCACACTGACTGATGCATCGTCGTGATGCTGGTATATAGTACGGTCGGTCCCGCGGTCAGGGTCGGCAGACTGACTGGCGGCCGTGAGGCGCTGTGTGGCGCGCCTTCACTCGGTGGCCTGCACTGGAGTCAGTCGGATGCCTTCAACCTAGTACGTGATGCTGGGGCCGCGAGGCCGTGGTGCCTTCACTCTGGTCTCATCGCCTGCAGTTGGTTAGGCTGTGCTGGCTGTGCCGACCGCACCTGGTGGCGGGTGGCTGGGCTGCCTCGGCGTGAGCCGAACACGTTCTTTGGCTGCCTCGTCCTCGCCTGGTGGCGGGTGGCCAGCAGGTCGGCTTGGTGCTTGGCCTCACTCGGTCGGCCTGGTGGAGTGCGTTGCGCTGAGGGCCTGGGTGGGCGGCGGCACTGTCCAGCCCATGGGGCTGTGGCGACCACACTCGTCCTCCTCTGAGATCCGGCGTGGCGAGGAACAAATGCAGCATCGTAAAAACAAAAAATACGCCCGGCTCCCTAGACCCTATCTTTCTGCGTCATTTTTCGAGCCAGATAGATCTGTGAGGGTCCCGGGGCCCGAAGAAAAGCGAACACCCCTGGCTCGACAAAGTTGAGATGCCAGTATCTCAGGTTCCCAGAGGCCCGGCCCCTGACACGACACCACCCCCACGCAGGTCTTCACGTCGTCCACATGCGCCTAGGTCGGGGGCGGGGCGGTCGCCCACCCCAGAGGCGTAGTCGCCGTGTGCCTTCCAGGCGGCGGGAGGGGTCAGGGGAGAGATCGGTAGGGGATGAACTACGAGCCGCGTGGTCGAACCCCCGTGTAACCTGCGGTATGATCGGCCCGATGCCTGGGTCAGGTGCAGCCTAACCGACCCCTACCAAACCATCCCCTTCCGTGACGTCCCCCTCGCCTCGCCCCAAGACGTAAGCATGCGGCCAGAGGGGAACTCGAAAGGCAAGGATGACGTCACGGAAGGGGATGGTTTGCTAGTGGTCGGTTAGGCCGCGCCCGATTGGGGCGGGTTCTGGTGGTTCCCCGCGTCCAGGGGCGTCCTGCGCCGTCCCGTCGTCTTCTCGCCGTGGTGGTGCACGGCATGCCGTGCAGACGCATTGCTCCACGTGCCGAACCGTCCCACGCTCGTTTCGCTCGTGGGTGTCCGACTACTGGTCGTGCAGGAGGCTGCTCGAGGTCGTGCTGCGCGTAGCACTGCTCGTCGCAGTGGTGGGTGCGAGGCTTCTGGTGCCCATGTGCGCAAGCCCTGGTGGGCTGGCCCTCGACCCCGTTGCACTGCCCTCCGCACTCGTAGGAGTCGAGATGTTGGTGCTGGCTCCTGTCTGGCTGTGCGACGCTGTGGTGCTCCGCCCTCTGGCGCTGCTCGGTGTCAAAGTGCTGGTGGCCGCCGTGCTGCTAAGACATGTGATAGTACTGGACCCCACCATATTGCCCAACGTGGTGGTACTCAGCTTTGTCTCGTTGCTCAGGGTCGAAGTGCTGGTCGCAGCCGTACTACTGAAAGACGTGATCTTCGATGGCCGCTCATCTTACTCGCAGGTGCGAGGCTGTTGGGGCTGGATCCCGTCGTGATGCTCGACATCGTAGCGGTCGACATCGTCATGCTACGCGTTGTCGTTGTGGTCCCGGACGTGCTGCTGGAAGGCATAATTACAGGTTGCTCTCATCTTACTCGTAGATGTGGGGCTGCTGATGCTGTATCCCGCCTTGATGTTCGACGCCGTGGTGCTTGGTCCCACCGCTGTGCTTAGTGTCTCGGTGCTGGTCCCTGCCTTGCTACTGGGGGCGTAGTACTTGCTGCACTGCTCGTCCCCGTCGTAAGTGCAAGGCTGCTGCTACTGAATCGCATCGTAATGCTCAGCGTCGTGGCGCTCAGCTCCATCACGTTGCGCAGTGTCGAGGTGCTGGTCACCGTCGAGCTGCTGTAAGCGTGGTGTCGAATCTCGTAGGCTTGAGGCTGCTGATGCAGTAGTCTGTGACTGTGCACGTCGTGATATCGCTCGCCTCCGTCGTGCTGCGCTGTGACCCGGAGCTGGTCCCAAACGTTGTGCTCGAAGAGATGTTTGGACGTGCTGCTGGGAGGCGAGATGTTCGTTGCCCTGCTCGTCTTACACGTGAGGCCTCTGCTGCCGGGTCTTGTCTTGGTGCGCAGCGTCATGATGATTGGTCTCGCCTCGCAGCTCCGTGCCGAGGTGCTGATTCCTGGCCTGCTGCTGACAGACGTGGTGGTCGCATTACTGGTGATCTCTTTCGTGGATGTGGGGCTATTGGTCCAGGATCCCGTCGTATTGCGCAGCGTCGTGGTGCTCAGATCCGTCGAGTTTCTCGGTGTCGAGGCGGGCATGATGTTCTGGTCACTGCTCGTCCCACTCGGCGTGAGGCTGCTTATGTTGGATCCCGTAGCACTGCACGTCGTGGAGGTTCTCGACTCCGTCGCACCACACTGTGTCCCAGTCGCGTAGGTGCAGCTGGTGGACGTGCTGTTCGTAGCACTGCTCATCGCACTCGTGAGTGTGAAGCTACTCTTGCCCATGCGCGCGAGCCCTGGTGGGCTGGCCATGGACCTCATTGCGCTGCTCGTCACACTCGTGATCGTGAGGGTGTTGGTGCTGGCTCCCGTCGTACTGTTCGACGCTGTGGTGCACCACCTTCTCGCGCCGCTCGGTGCCGAGGCGCTGATGACAGACGTGCTGTAGCAGGTGATGCTGGGTCCCGCCATGATGCCGACGTCGTGGTACTCAGCTCCGTCGCATTGCTGAGGGTTGGGGTACTGGTTGCAGACGTGCTGCTGGAAGACGTGGTGATCGACGCACCGCTCGCCTTACTCGTAGGAGTGAAATGGTTGGAGCTGTACCCTGTCGTACACGACGTCGGATTGCTCGATAGCATCGTGTAGTGCGTTGTCACGATGGTTCCGGGCGTGGTGCTCCAAGCCCTGATGCTCGTTGCATTGCTCGTCTCGCTCGTAGATGTGAGGTTATTGGTGCTGGATCCCGCCTTGATGTGCAACGTCGTAAGTCATGATGCTGTAGTACTTCGCAGAGTCGAGGCGGTGGTCCCTAACTCGCTGCTCGACGTCGTGGTGCTCGTCGCCCTGCTCGTCTCACTTGTAACTGTGAGGCTGTTGGTGCTGGATCCCGTCGTGCTGCCCCTCGCTTTTGTGCTCAAATCCGTCGCGTTCCCTGGCGTCCAGGCGCTGTTCACAGCCGTGCTGCTGAAGGACGTGAACTGGACTGTTCTTCTCTCTCGTCAGTGTGAGTCCGCTGGGACTGAAACTCGTCGTGCTGCTAGATTTCGTGGTGCTCGATTGCGTCGTTCTGCATGGTGTCACGATGGTCGCAGACGTGCCGCTCGGGGACGTGGTTGCTCATTTCACTACTCGTCTCACTCTTGGATGTGCGGCTGTTGGTACTGGATCTCGTTTCAGTGAGCAACGTCGTAGTTCTTGATCCCGTCGCACTGTACAGTGCCGAGGTGTTGGTCCCTGACATGTTGCTTCAAGACGTGATGCTCGTTGCTCTGCTCGTTTGGCTCGCAAGAGTGAGGCCTCTGGTGCTTGAGTCCGTCGTGCTGGGCGGCGTGTGCGGGGCCTCCTCAGCGTCACCCTGCAGGATACCGCCAGAGGCAGCGTCTTGACCCTTGGTCCCTTCGTACTGCTCTTGTCCGCCAGCCCTGGTATGCTGTTCGCGAGCATGAGGGCGAGGGCGGGGGCAAAGAGTGCGAGGGAGAAGTGCCATTGAGCGCCCGGGGGCAGCTTGTGCCGATATGCGCCCAAGCGGAGCTTGCCAGGCGCTCCCTCTGCCCCCAGGTGTGCGTGGGCCCTCTCGGTGCGACGGCTGGCATCGGAGGTGTGAGCTCAGGCCCTGGCACAGGCTTCCGCATGTGTGCAGGCGGGGCTGGCGTCTCCGCCGTAGATCTCGCCGTCGCCAGGTCCGACGTCTCTGCTGACCTGGGCCCAGCCGTTGGCACAGTGTCACCCCTCGCCGGCCGCTGCGGGGAACGAGGGATCCAACTGGACGCGAGCAGGACAATGACGGTGCCGTGCTGGCTGCCAATTCGGTTCTTCATCTGGTTGGTGACCGTTACCTCGGTGCCTGCCTCGATGGGCGAAGGGTCAGGCGGCAAGACGAGGCCCGTTGTGTCGGGCAGCGCTTATGGTAGGTTCGCGCCGTGTCGACCGGCGGCGACCCCGCCGCGGGCGTTCAACGTTGAACGCCGCCGGCGACCCTGAATCGGTCGGTGTTGAACGATCTTACGTTTCGGAAGCGGCCGATCGTTCAAGGTTGAACGATCCGCACGGTGTCAAGAACCAACACCGGGGTCGACACGACACGAACCTTCAGTAAGCTCTGGTGGACCTTGCGTTCGCCCTGGTGGGCCCAGGCTCGGTCCCGAGATCGGGCGACCATGCCCCCGCGCTGCCTGGCACTCTGTTCGGCAGGTCCGCCTCGACGCATAGATCCCTGACGTAATCCGAGTCGTCAGCTTGCGTGAGTGCTGTCGTGGGAGCTGGTGGCGTGGAAGGTGGTGCTGTCAGTGGCGTTCGCCGTGCCGTGGGTGTCACTGAGGCCTCGCCTGGATTCGCCCTGGGCTCCACCCTGGTGGGTTTACTCATGGAGTTTGGCGGTGGCTGCAGCGGACGAGTCCAGGGTTCTCCGGTGGCGGTTACCCCTCCCAGGAAACCGCTGGGAAATGACGACGGAGTCGCAAGGGCCCTCGGTCTGTGTTTTGGCCCCGCTGGTGTGTTGGTGGATGAGATCCCGCGATCGGCTCCGTGAAACAGCGGCGCGATCGGGACGTCTCAGTTTGGTGCCTTTGCTCTAGTGGTCGTTGGCTGCGGCCGTGGGCCCGGCTGAGTCACGGCTGGTGCCCGTCTTGTGCTTCAGGGGGCGCTGCAGCTTGTTGTAGTTGCTCATGTTTCCCCCGCGCAATTTAATCGATTTGCTCCTGAGCTGACGCTGGTCGGAACGGTGTTGACGGTAGATGCTGCCACGATCGACTTGATGGTTCTGATCAATTTCGTGGTAAGCAGCGGCTTCTTGGTCGACGACATCACTGCTGCTCTGGTGCAGCGACGCAGGCATGCTTCCAGAGAGGGGGAGTTCGAGAGATGGAAGATCGAGAGAGAGGGAGAGATGGATATAGAGAGAGAGAGAGAGGGAGATCGAGAGGAAGAGAGGGATGGCACCCTGTAGATCGGGAGACGGGTGTCTGGTAGCTGGATACGGAGAGAAGAGAGAGAGAGAGAGAGATACCATCTATATATCTAGGTATACATTTAAATAGAACAAGTCAGCGCGATAGATATATATATATATATAGAGAGAGAGAGAGAGAGAGAGAGAGAGAGAGAGACAGGGACAGTGATTGGACGGGATACATATATACATATATATATATATATATATATATATATACATCGAGCCCGAATTGTGTGCTGGCCAGGATCGGGCTCAATGGAGCCCCGACTCTCGAGGCCGTGGAGGCCATAGTCATGGCGTTCCACATGTATAACGCTGCACGTGTCTCGCTTCCGCCGTCGCTCCATCAAGAGGAGTGGACTGGTCATCTGTACGAAATTCGACGAGCAGCAGTGGCCCTCGTGGAGTTGACTAGAGTGCCCGCGTAGGCCTCGGAAGGACCCTAGTGGCGCCCCTCAGGTACGAGCGATATATATATATATATATATATATATATATATCGAGAGAGAGAGAGCGATAGAAAAGAGAGAGAGAGAGAGAGAATAGAGAGAGCGAGAGAGAGAGATAGAGAGAGAGAGAGAGAGAGAGACAGAGAGACGGAGAGCAGGACGGCCGGGAGGGCTGGCTTCTCCTGTAGAGACAAGGGGGGCTAGAGAGCCGATGGAGGGCCGAGACAGCCAGGGAGTTGGAGATCCCCCCTCGAGGCGGGCGACATGGTGCGGGTGGAGAAGTACCTTGTCCAGATGGCGGCGGGGGGGGCGCGCCCCTTGGCGCGCGAGCCGCGGGGACTCCCAGCGGACCCCCCCCTGGGTCCCTCTTGGCGCGGCCCTCTGCAACAAGGGGTGTAGGGGAGGGAGGGAGGGAGGGAGGGAAGGGGGAGGGAGGTGGAGGAGGAGGAGGAGGAGGATGAGGAGGACGAAGGGAGCATCGAGGTGGGAGATATGAGGCGGGAGGGGTGAGAAAGGACGGAGGGTCGTCCTCCCCAAAACGGGGAAGGGAGGAGGGCAGATGATGCTGCTGATGATGCTGCTGATGCTGATACTGGCGATGCGGATGATGATGATGATGATGCTGATGATGATGATGATGATGATGATGATGATGCTGATGCTGATGATGATGATGATGATGATGATGATGATGATGATGATGATGCTGATGATGATGATGATGATGATGATGATGATGATGCGATGATGATGATGATGATGATGATGATGATGATGATGATGATGATGCTGATGATGCTGATGATGCTGATGATGATGATGATGATGACGATGATGGCGATGATGATGATGCTGATGCTGATGCTGATGCTGATGATGATGATGCTGATAATGTTGATGATGATGATGAGGATGATGAGGATGATGCTGATGATGATGCTGATGCTGATGCTGATGCTGACGCTGATGATCATGATGCTACGTATGCTGCTGATGATGCTGATCCTGCTGCTGATGATATATACTGGTGATGATTATGATGCTGCTGCTGCTGATGCTGATGATGCTGATGACGCCAATGATTGTGATACTGTTGATGTTGATGATGCTGCTGATGCTGATTATGATGATGATGGTGCTGCCTCTTCTGCTGCTGATGATGACGACGCTGGTGATGATGACACTGAGGATGAAGCTGGTGCTGCTGCTGATGTTGATAAGATGCTTATGCTGATTATGATGATGCTGATACTGATGCTGTTTAGGATGATGATGCTGATGATGATTATGATGACGATGATGCTGATACTGATGATGCTGATGATGCAGATGCTGATGCCGATGCTGATGACGATGATGCGGATGCTGCTGCTGCTGATGATGATGTGGGTGGGAACATGAGGATAGTGGTGGTGGTGTTGGTTATGCTGTGGACGATGATGAGTATGATGAGGATGGTTTTGTTGATGATGCTGATGATGGTAAAGAAGCTGCTGATGATACCACGCTGATTATGATGATAGTGGAGATGTTGCTGGAGATGCTGCTGTTGATTATTATTATGCTGCTTCGGCTGCTGATGGTTGCGACGATGATAATGATGCTGATGCCGAAGCTGGTGCTGATGCTGATGACGATGAATATGATGATGCTGATGTTGATGATGATGCTGATGTTGCTGATAAGGATGAGGGTGGTGTTGGTGGTGTTGATGATGATGATTACTCTGCTGCTGCTGACAATGATGCTGACGATGATGATTGTGGTGGTGGTGGTGATGATACAGATGATGCTGCTGCTGCTGATGATGATGATGATGCTGAGGGTGGTGGTGGTGGTGCTGGTGGTGGTGATGATGATGATGATGATGATGATGATGATGATGATGATGATGATGATGATGGTTATGCCGACGAGTACGATAAGGCGGAGGAGGAGGAAGACCGAGCAGAAGAGCGTTGACGTTTTTTAGGCTGGTCTGTTCGAGAGGCCTTGGCGATACGGATGGAGCCGCCTGGAACTCCCTGTCACAGAGGTCCCGATGCTTGTTTTGAGGAAGCGGAGGAAGAGGAAGCTGAGGAAGAGGAAGAGGAAGAGGATGATGATGAATAACAGGTCGAGGACATTGTGGAGTATTTGGCTGCCACGTGGGCGGTAGCGCCGACGGCGGTTGCCCTTTTTCATGAAGGAGGAAGAGGGGGGCAGTAGGATTCGATGTATGGGTCCATAGAGCTTTGTGGCAAAGAGGCCTTGCGCAGCGCGCTGAGTTAAAGAGTCCTCTGTGCACAGTTTTTTGCGGACGCCATTGTCGCTCTTGTCGGAACGCCTCAGTTACTGTGCAGTTCTTCAGGCAATGATGTGCTGATGCCTACCATAGGTCCGACACAGTGCTCATTCAATGGTGGTCATTCACGCGAGGTCTCCGACAGCAGCCAGCCATGCTAAGTCAGCGCAGCGTGCCCTAATCAGACTCAGTCGACCACTTGCTCGTCACAGAAAACGGTAACTCGTTCCTGAAGTGCGCGTGGTTCTTCTGGCCTCCTGTTCTGAATCATGGTGAGGACGATGATAATCAGCAGCGTGAGGGTCATCTCTGTGCCGCCCTCGCGCAAGAGAAGGTTTCTGCGGCGAGCGAGGGGGAGAAGGGAGAAGGAGAAGGCCTTTTCATGAGGCGGCGGGGCTTCTCAGAACTCAGAAGCCCTCAGAACTTCTGATCAGTTCTCTGCGTTTCCGGGGAAGGCTCAGAAGACCTCCTGCGAAGGTCCAGGGACTGCCGAGCCTCCTGCGACGGCCTGCCCCATCTCGCCTCCCCCCCGGGGCTCGCCGCCGACGGTTGTCTCACCACGATGTTTCCCCCCCTGAGCCAGTCCCACTTGAGCGCCGCAAAGAACAGGGTCGTTCGCGTCGACATTGGCGCGTAAGCTGCCCGCGTAAGCTCGCGCGCGAGCGCCGCGCTGGGGGCCCGCGGAAGCCGTGGCGTGAGGTGGCCGCGCCATCTCGCGTGAGACCCGTTTTTGATCGTTGCCCAGATGGCGTCTTCTTTCACGTGCTCTTAAAGGGTACGGCCTACACGCAAACATTCGGAGCTCCTCTCGGATTCATTGGATCTGCGCCTGGGCCCACTGGCGGCGCCTCTTGCTGTGCGGAGCTCCAGAAGTTGATGCACATGTATCGGCGGCGAGCGAGGGGGGAAGTGAGAAGGATACGGCTTTTTCCGAAGGCGGCGGCACTTCTTTGAAGACCTCGCGCCTTCTGATCAGTTTTCTGTGTCTTCGGGGAAGGCTTAAAACATTTCTCAGACGTTCGGAGGACGTCCAAGCCTTCTGAGAAAGCCCGCCCGTTCTCACTTCCCCCCGGGCTCGCCGCCGAATGTATGTTTTTGTGCTCTTGTTCTGCCTTCTCCCCCCGCGCTGTGAAGTGTGTCAGTCTGCCGCCGCGCGTTGCACCGCCCTCCCCCGCGGATTCTGCCGCGGGCGGACGAGCGGTTGGAGGAGAGCGCTTCGCGCCGACCGTCACAGGGAGCGGTCGGCGCGTCTGCGCTTCTCCCATCATGCGCATTGGGGTGAACAATGGCTGCTCTGGTGCCGCAGTGAGTGTGGGCTGTGCGCTAACCAGAGGCCCGCGAAATTGAGTGGACCCCCGTCGGAGGAGGATCCCCCAAAGGTTTGGAGACCCTCGCGAGGCTCCGAAACGGTCTGTCTCCCCGCCGTGAAGGTCCCCCGAAAGCAAAAAGAGACGCCCTTCAGGCGAGAGATGCTGCACCGTGCCAGGCAACACGTTTTCAAAGGCGGGCCCGTGAAGCGGCACCTGCTGGAGGGACCCCGCCCAGCCTGACCAGGATTCCCAAGGATTGAGGGCTGGGCCCAATGAGGCCCATCCAGCTAGTCCTCGTGCTTCCTTTTCCTCCTCCTCCTCCCGTCCTCCTCCTCCTCCTCCTCCCTTCTCCTCCTCCCTCCTCCCATCCTCCTCCTCCTCTCCCTTCTCCTCCTCTTCCTCCTCCTCCTCCTCCTCCTCTTCCTCCTCCTCCCTCCTCCTCCCTCCTCCTGTACTGCAGCATCGCCGATGCGTCCTGGGTTTACTCTGCTCCTCCTCGTTGTCCTCGTCCTCTTCCTTTCACTCCCCTCCCGCCTTCGGGGCAGAACCGCTTCGCCCCGGACCGCGTCGGCCCAGGCCACTGCTCCAGGCCTCCCTGGTGGGGTCGGAGCAGGGTGGGTCGGAGGATCGCGTCACATCGCCGAGGCATCGGCGATCCAGCGCGATGTGGAGCCCGATGTTCTCCATACCTACGTCGCCGATGCTTCCTCCACATCGACGATGCCGATGATTCCGGTGATGCGTCGACGATGCGGCGCGATCATCCGACCCCATCTACTCGTCCCCCATTTGGGAGGCTTTTATCCCAGGATCGAGGTTCGAAGGTTTCAGATGCTTTCGTACGTGTCTGCAGGATTCCCGGCCTCGGGATGCTCTCCTGCAGCTGCCCCTTGCCGAGGGCACTCCAAGGGTGCCCAGGCCATCGTCCCGAATGGCCGCCTGAGGCCCGCGTTGTGGCCCGAAAGCCAATTGACCCATAAACTTGGCATCGCTCGGCGCGCGCCATCGAGAAACACATCCTGGATCATCCTGGGGAGTGGGCGTCCAGGGGGAGACGGGAGACTGGTCCCCGAAGCAAGCGGCCCGCCTGTGGGAGGCTTCTCGCTGCGGCGCGCAGCGGCGCGCAGCGGCTCTCTCTCTCTCTCTCTGGCGAGGCGGCCTCGTGCCCTCTGTCCTGCCCCAGAAGGGGCGCTCGCCCGTTGGCGGTTCGCCGCGGGGGGTCTCTTGCCCTATCCTCGTCGGCCCCCCCCTCCCCGCTTCCCCCCGGCTCCTCGAGGAGCGAAGGGGGGGGGGGGCGAGGGGGCACCGTTGGGGGGGAGCCGAGGGGGAAGCCGAGGCCTCCCCCCCCCAAAAAAAAAGACTCTTACCTAACCATTTCGCTGTCTGCTTCGCCCCCTGGAGGGTCGAGGCCCATTCCATAAGCGAGAGCTCGACGAGAGCTTCAAACCGGCGGTACTGATGCGCCGATCGGCCTTCTGTGGGCTACGTTCCACGGCGTCTTCGGACTCCTCCGGGCCGATTCGATTCGATTTTCTTTGGTTCCGATTCGATCCGACTCGATGCGAACATTCCGTTTCACGATTCCGATTTCGAGTTCGCCCGATCCGATTCTTGTTGATTTCGATTTGGCAGCCGACTTCTGCCGATTTCTTCCGATCCTGCGTAGCTCCGGCGTCGTCGTCCCCTTCCCTCTCCCTCCTTCGTCTCCCTGCCTCGGCGCAGCCTGGCACGGCGGTCGGCCAAGCCGCGGGCGGGAGCCGTCGCCGTCCAAACCCCGCCCCCAGATGGCCCCCTAAGCCCTAAGGGGCCCCCGACGTCCCTGGAGGTCCCCGAGGGGCCCGCTGATCCTCTCCCAGGGGGAGGGGCGGATTCGCCAGGCGGGTCTGGCTGTGCGCCCCCCCAGGGGGGGGGGGTTGGCGAAACCCTCCCGTGCGAACCCTCCCCCTGGGGGAGGGCTCGGGTTACCCCCCCCCCCCCTCCCCCATGGGGGGTGTTTCGGGCTTCTTTCCCCCCCCCCTTGAGGGGGGGTCGGGTTTCCTCAGCACCCCCCCCCCTGGGGGATGTTGTGGGGTTTTGGGTTCGGGTTTCCCCGACCCCACCCCCCTCTGGAGAGGTTTCGGGTTTCCCCTAACATCCCGCTGTGTGGGGGGGTGGGGGTCGGGTTTCCCCAAACCCACACCAAGGGTGGGGGTTCGGGTTTCCCCCACCCCCCCCTGGGGGGGAGGTAGGGTTTCCCAGGTTTCCCCAACCCCCCCCATGGGGGGGGGGTTTGCAGTGCGGATCCCCAGGCCGGCCAAGCTTCGACGGCGTCAGGCGACCTTCGACGACCCACGAGGACGATTGCGACGACGATGGCGACGACGATCGACGTCCGAGGATTTCAGTAACGAGTCCCACCAGAGGACGCGCAGATTGTGCATGCCGATTTCGATTCCGATCCGGCGTCCATCCAGCCGGTTTCTGACTCGATCCGATTCGGCCCTGCCGACTCTTGCCGATTTCGATGTGGCAGCCGATTTCTGCTGATTTCTGCCGATTCGATGCTCCGGTCGACTCGATCTGGCTTATCGATTCGATTCTGGGGCCGCCTGGCCGACTAGGGCTTCTATTGGGGTCCTCGGTAGCCCTCTCTGGACCCTCGAAGACCGACCGCAAGAGGTTCGATCTTCGACCCAAGAGCGGGGACATCGAAACCGATTGAACACCTGAGGAACATCATCGTTGTTGGCTTGTCGAGGGCCTCCTGGCGAGCGTCTTGTAGGAGCCTTGTGCCCTCGTGGAGGCTTCCTGGTATCTCTTTATCTAAAGGCTGCCGCCTCTGCCGCCGACCCCAATTGAGCGACGTATGTTTGATTCGTTTGTTGTCGGGGTGCCTTTCCGAGTACGGCAGGAAGGGTTCAGGTGAGACATCCTCTTTGGGTCGCTGCTGTTGGGTCCCTTGGGGGCCTCTTGGAGCCTCTTGGGGCCTCTTGGATGCCTCTTTGGGCTCTTGGGGCCCTCTTGGAGGCCTCTTGGGCAGTCCTGGGGTTGTATTTGGGACCTCGGGCCGTCTGGGAGCGTCGGAAAAGAAACAGGCGAGAACGCCAACATTTTTCAAGCAGCGAAGGCAAGTCAATAATGTTTGCCTCTCAGGGTCCTCTTGGGAGGCATCTTCGAGGCCTCTTGGAGCATCTTGGATGCCTTTTGGACCATCATGAGGCCATGTAGGGCGTCTTGGGGCGATCTTTCGGCGTCTCGGGGCGTTCTGGGACCGTCGTGGGCCTCTTTGGGCCCTGTTGGCCTGTTCGGGGGGCCCCATTTTTCCGAAACAGTCACGCGAGAAACCGCGAGAAGCCCCAGGAGAAGATTTCGCGATGTGGGGTCTGGGTCTCTGAATGACTTTTCAGGAATGAGGACTGAGGTTAAGAGGATGATGGCAAGGACCTGAGGGCACGCCCACTCCGTGCCCAGAGGCACGGTGGCGGATCTACATAACCATAAGAATATGATGATCATGGTTCTGACAGATTGCATCGCATTTCCGCCAATGGGGGAGCCGCCTGGGGCTATTTCAATTTGTTTTTGGTTGGAATCGTGCGGGGTGGCAGTGACTCGGGTTAGCGGTCGGTGGATTGGGCGAGGTGGCAAATATTATTCAAGAGCAGCGATGACCCCATCCCCGAAGGGGACAGATGAGGTTGGACAAGGGATCGCGATTGACCATCTCCTGCCCAGGATTCAGGGGGGGTTTGAGCTGGGAGACCCCATGCGAGAAGTTGTCCAGGTCGGTTTCGGCGAAGCCATTATCGTTATTTCGGGCCTTGAGATGCCGCCTGTGAGGCGGTCCGGTCGGTCTCGCCTGAGACATCCCTGCAAGTGTGGGCTTCGAGGTGCCGCGCGAGAGATCGTCCAGCCCATTTCGCTTAGACATCCTCGCCGCTGTCCTGAGCTGGTCCAGGCTTCAGACATCCTCGTTGTTGTGGGCTTCGAGGCACGCGAGAGGGCCATCCAGCTTCCCCCCACACACTCGCAACTCAGGGCGGGCCCATGGATGCCCTGACCTGAGCTGGTCCAGCCAGTTTCGCTTCACACTTCGTCACAACTCCGGGCTCGGATGTGACCTGGCCTGAGGTCGTCCAGCCATCTTCGCCCGCTGCATCCTCGCTATTCTGGGTTAGTCGATGCTCTTGCCTCACGGTCTCCGATCCCGTTTCCTCGTTGTTCTGGGTTTACAGCTGCCATGGACTGATCGTTCCGCTTGAGACCTTGCAACTCTGGGTTCATGTACTTCTGCCCTCATCTCACGTGGTCCCGGTCCTTTTCGCCTGGGGCATCGTCGGGATTGTGTTTCCGGGGATGCCCACACCTGAGGTGGTTCAACCAATTTCGCCTGAGATCTCACCTTTGTCAATGCTGTCGCCGATGACCCACTGGACAATTTGTGCCACTTGTCAGATGAACGCTCGGGGAGAATGGAACCCTCCTTGTTGCCAGACTCGGGGAGACTGGAACCCTCCTTGTTGCCAGATTCGGGGGGACTGGAACTCTCCTTGTTGCCAGTGGCAAATATGTCAATCGGGGCCAATTGTCAAACGGGCGAGGGTACTTCGCTGGGCATTGCATGGGTTCAGGAAGATGGGGGTGTCAGACGTGGTGGGGAGGCGCGGTGGGTGTGCCAGCGCCTGTTTCTGTAGGGTGGGGGTCCATGAAAAGCCATACAGAGAGAGTCCAGGAGGATAGGGGTGTTAGCATGGTGAGGGCGCGCGGTGGGAAAGCGGGCGCTTGTTTTTGTAGGGTGGGGGGTCCCAGGAAGTGGGGGGGTCAGACGTGGTGGGGGGGCGCGGTGGAAGTGCCGGCGCCCTTGAAGAAGTACACAAAGAGGGTCCAGGAGGGTGGGGGTGTCAGACGTCGTGGGGGGGCGCGTTGAGGGGGTGCTGGCGCTTGTTTTTGTAGGGTGATGGGTCGCTGAAGAAACACAGCGAGAGTTCAGGAGGGTGGGGGTTTCAGACGTGGTGGGGGGGCGCGGTGAGGGCGCTGGCGCCTGTTTTTGTAGGGTGCGGGGTCCCAGAAAAAGCATACAGAGAGGGTCCAGGAGTGTGGGTGTGTCAGACATGGTGGGGGATCGCGGTGGGGGTGCCAGCGCCATGCAGTTTTCGTAACGGGGGGGCCTCTGAAAAAGCTGTAGGGTGGGGCCCCCCAGAAAAAGCACACCAAGAGGGTCCAGGAGTGTGGGTGTGTCGGACATGGTGGGGGAGCCTTGGGAATGCCGGCGTTTTTTATTTATTTTTATTTTCTTTGACCCGGAGAAAAACGCACGAAGAGGATCCAGGAGGGTGGGGGTGTCGTGGGGGCTCACTGACAAAGCACACGAAGAGGGTCCAGGAAGGTGGGGGTTTCAGACGTGGTGTGGGGCGCGGTGGTGGTGCCAGCGCCTGTTTTTGTATTGTCGGGGGTCTCTGAAAAGCACAGACAGAGGGTCCAGGATGGTGGGAGTGTCAGACGTGGTGTGGGGACGCGGTGGGAGTGCCGGCGTTTGTTTTTGTAGGATGGAGGGTCTTGGAAAAAGGACGCGAAGAGGGTCCAGGAGGAGGGGGGTGTCCGACGTGGTGGGGGAGCGCGGTGGGAGGGCCGGCGGATGCTTTTGTAGGGTGGGGGCCCCCTGAAAAAGCACGCAACGAGGGTCCAGGAGGGTGGGGGCGTCAGACGTGGTGGGGGTGGGAGGGCGCGGCGGGGGGCGTTGGTCAGTTTTGGGCGGGAGATTGTCGTGTGGGGGGTCCCAGGTCCCAAGAACAGAGCTCTCGTGGGGTGGGGATGCCGGGGCTTGGTGGGGGCACGGTGTGGGGCGTCGGTGAGCTTCCAGCGAGAAATTGTCGTGTGGAGGTGGGGGGCGTGAGTCGGTTCTGGGCGAGAAATCGTCGTGGGGGGGGGGGGGGGGGGCAAGACCAAAGCTCTCGTGGGGTGGGGATGCCGAGGCGTAGTGTGGGCGCGGTGGGGCGCGGTGGTCGGTTGGGAACTGAGAAATTGTCATGGGCGGCGTCCCACGAAGCTGAGCTCTCGTGTGGTGGGAATGCCGGGGCGTGGTGCGGGCGCGGTGGGGGGCTTCGGTCGGTTGGGAAGTGAGAAATTGTCATGTGCAGCGTCCCAAGGACAGACCTCTCGTGGGGTGGGAATGCCGCGGCGTGGTGGGGGCGCGGTGGGGGGCGTCGGTGAGTTTCTTGCAAGGGATTGTCGTGTGGGGAGTCCGAAAAACTGAGCTCTCGTGGGGTGTGGGGGATCCCAAGAACTTAGCT
Source organism: Prorocentrum cordatum (assembly GCA_963575745.1). NCBI lineage: Eukaryota > Dinophyceae > Prorocentrales > Prorocentraceae > Prorocentrum > Prorocentrum cordatum. The sequence goes on along the minus strand of CAUYUJ010013803.1, from coordinate 171,810 downwards.
CTCGTGGGGTGGGAGTGCCGGGACGTGGTTGGGGGCGTGGTGAGGGCCAGTTGGGAGTGTCGGTGAGTTTCGGGCCAGAAGTTCGAAGCTAGAAATTATTGTGTGGGGATCGCAAGAACTGCGCTCTCGTGGGGTGGTGGTGTTTCAAGCTTGTATTTATCGGTTCGAAGTTCGAAGGACTGCGTTCTCGTGGGGTGGGCCTCGAGGACACGCTTGTCCTCACACGTCTCTGGCGTCGGCGGATTTGTCGCCTCCTGGGAACTGCTGAGCACCCTGGGAGCTAACGTTGGGCCTTCTTGGCGGCCCGTTTGCCTTCCTCGGCCATCTTGGATACTTCGGAGAGCCTCGGAGAGCGCCAGGCAGGCGTCGGGCCTCCGAGGAAGCTTCCGCGAGGGGTGGGAGGGGGTGCGTGCAGCCTGGGTGTGGGGGGAGATGGAGGAGGGGCAGACGTGCCGGGCAACACTTTGCAGTCTACCGTGCCTCCACCTGCCAGGAGGCACGGTAGCGTGCACTCGGATTTATCACTGGCTACGCTGCCGCGCAAATCCGCCACCGCGCCTGGGCGGGCGCCTTGCCGCTGGCCTCCTGCCCGCCCCGTTTGCTGGCTGGGATCCACGGGCTTTCGCCAGGTGCCCGGCCGTGCCTGCGTCGTGCCTGCCTCGTGCCCGCCTCGCGCGCTGGCTCGCATCTCGGGGTGCACACATGGCTTGCACCACAGAAAGTGCACCACATAGATTGCTCCGATACGGCGCCAGATTGCTGCACCACATAGCTTGCGCCGTGCGACTTTACTCTCCCAACAGAGACTCAGGCTCTACTCACCCACCGAGGCCAGGGTTCGCGCTCTCTCTCCCTCTCTCTCTTTCTAGTTGTTGCTTCTTCTCTTTGGGGTGTTCTACTTGGGTTTATGTGCACGACGGCTCATCCTACATGTGGAATCGTCGCATGCGAACCGAGCCGGTATCGACACCTTCTTCACCCTGGCCAACTGGCTCACGCGTTACTATCATAAGTGCGCTTTGCATGATCTTTTACCTCATACGACGATGCGGGTCACCTGCGCGCGCCACCGCGCGCACGTTAACATCCTTCCAACAACATTAGTTTCTGGAACATTCCAACACATAGCCTTTCAAAGACTATCCGCAACACATGTGTTTACCATAGAGCGTTGCCAGGCTTCTGATCACGCCCACTCGCTGATGTCATAGAAAGCCATCGGTGTTTGCAGTTCTGCCGAATAAGACCATGTGTGCCACACGCGCACGCATGTCAAAGAACGCCATGCGGGCTACACGTGCGCGCCTCCGCGCGCGCCTTGCAAGTTTTTGCAACATTGATGGTTTCTAAGCGTTTCGAGAAATTCATCCTCAAACCTATACCAAACCGTCCAATTGCTTCCAGTTGTAGTTCTGGCAGGGGTTGTGAGTTTCTGCGCGCGCACTTCCTCCTCCTCCTTTTCCTCCTCATCATCATATCCATCGTCGTCATCACCGCCAGCTTCAACATTGGCACCGTCGTCCTCACCACCATCATCGCCATCACCATCACCGTCGTCGTCATCGTTACCACCGTCGCCTCTCAACGTCATCGTCATCACCATCATCATCACTATCACTATCAGCATCATCATCGTTATCATCATCATCGCCATCATCATCAACATCATCATAACCATCACCACCATCATCATCATCATCATCATCGTCATCGCCATTGTCATCGTCATCGTCATCGTCGGCATCGACGTCATTGTCGCCATCATCATCACCACCACCACCATCATCATCATCATCATCATCATCATCATCATCATCATCATCAGTATCATCATTATCATCACCACCATCAGCATCATCGTCATCATCATCATCATCATCACTATCAGCGTCATCATCATACTCATAATCATCATCATCGCCATCCCCACCACCATCTTCATCATCGTCATTGTCCTCGCCCTCTTTGGCCCGGCATAATCATGGATCTGGGTGACAAGGGTCCTGTCGTCAGTACGCCAATGCGTTTTTCAAACAAGTTCTTGGTGGGGCGTTTCTTCTCCAGCATTGGCGCTCTCGGTTGTAATCGTGTCAACATTATTCGCACCGCATGGATTGCACCACACGGGCTGCACCCCATACATGTCAACGCGTATATGGTAGATTGCATTATGTAGGCTGCATTGCGCTTGCATCACACATCGTGCACTACGTGGGTTGCACCACATCTATTGCGTCCCGTAGTTTGAGCCATGTGAAGTGCACCTGGGAAGTGCAACCAGCCACTGTCTGGTGTCCATATTGGCAATTGTCTGACACCTACAAAGGAAAAGGCAGGGGGCTTTGTGGGCAGGCGGGGACGCGGCAGGGGGGAGAGGAGGAGGATCAGGAGGAGGAGGATAATGAGTTGGATGAGGAGTGAGGAGGTGGAGGGGGGGGAGGAGGAGGAGGAGGAGGAGGAGGAGGAGGAGGAGGAGGAGGAGGAGGAGGAGAAGGAATGAGGATGAGGATGATGATGATGATGATGATGATGATGATGATGATGATGATGATGATGATGATGATGATGATGTTGATGATGATGATGAGGAGTGAGGTGAGGAGGGTTGATGATGATGTTGCTGCTGATGCTGATGCTGATGATGATGATGCTGCTGATGATGATGACGATGATGCTGATGATGATGATGATGATGATGATTATGCATGTTGATGCTGATGATGATGATGATGATGATGATGATGATGATGATGATGATGAGGAGGAGGAGGAGGAGGAGGAGGAGGAGGTGGTGGTGGAGGACCTCAGCAGGAGGACGAGGAGGAGGAGGACCTCGTTTTATGCACAATTCTTTGTGGTCGCCAAGTCCTGAAAAATTGACTCGTATATTCCTTCGAGCTCTACGGCTTGCTGCTGGTATAAACAGCACCCTACGCCAAGTCTACAGTCCTACTGCTGACGATGGCCGTGTCCCAGCATCCATATTATTGACTACGCTGACGCACCACGGTTCGCATGGCTGAGCGCGCACGACAGTTTCTAAACATATTTTTTTCCAAGTTTGGCAACGAGCAGACTTACGGTCGCAAGACGTTGTTCGAACAGCACTACCGCAATTCCAACAACCTATACACAGATGGTGAAGACCACGAACAACCATCGATGCTTACCACCAGTCGACGTACACCACCGAGCCCAATACGACAAAGCACGGCCACACCCGACCCACGATACGACCCCGACTCTGCCGCACCGCTACGAGGACAGGTCACAATAAGCAGGCAGGACGAGGCCAAGAACGAGGAGCTGAACGCCAGGTCTCTGTACATTGCACTTTGGGTTGGCCATGGGTACCTAGCCGTTCCCACTCACGAAGGACGGACATACACAGTCCGACAAAGCCATATTACCATCGCTTTCTTGCCCGACATCCGCCACAGGTATCTTCAGCAACTATCTCAAGGGCTTAACGATACACTCCCCCTGCGCTGGAAGGAGATGCACTTCCACACCAGCAACGGCAACCACTGAGCACCCCGACCATGCGACATCCCCGACAAAGGGCCCCGGCGAAGAGGCCAGGGCGGACAACCATTCGCACACGGAATTTGACCACCCCCCAACGGCCTACAGCACCAGACCACCATTACCATCTCTCTTTGGCACGAGATTACCGCAGACATCGGTGCGGAAGGGCCGCGGCTCAAATGCGCCTACTACAACAGCGACGATACCGTACGCGATCTCACACAGACGTTTCAGACAATTTACAGCCAGCAGTTTTCCAAACGAGTCAAATTCGCAAAGGACCAGAACAGAGGAAAGAGCACGCCCTTGGTACACTCCTTACTAAAAAGGGAGCCCCAGTTTCAAGCTAGCCCTCCCTCTGGAAGGGGGGGGCTTCCGAAGCTACCTCCCCCTCCCCCTTTTGTGGGCATTATTTAGCTGTGGGGCCCTAGCTACAGGTGGGGGGGGGCTTTGAAGCTACCCCCCCCTCCCCCTTTTCGGGGCCCGGGCTCAGCCCCGCTCCCCTTTTCAAAGGGGGGTGGCTTCCGAATCTACCCTCCCCTCTCCTTTTGTATGGACTTTGTAGCTGGGGGGTCCCTGGCTACTGGGGGAAGCTACCCCATCCCCCCTTTTCGGGGCCCGGGGTAAGTCTGAACTCCCCTTTCCAAAGGGGGGCTGGGGCTTCCGAAGCCCCCCCCCCTTCCCTTCCTTCAGTTGGCATTTCCAGCTGGAGGGCCCTTGGTTTTCGGCGCCCCTTTTGTTTTCGGCGTACTTGTGGTTTTCGGCGCCTCTTTGGTTTTTGGCGCCCCCTTTGTTTTGGGCGCCCCTTTAGTTTTCGGCGCCCCTTTGGTCTTTGGCGCTACTTCGGTTTTCGGCGCTCCTGTTGTGTTCGGCTCTTCTTTGGTTTTCGGCGCCCCTGCCTGGTTTTCTGCGCATGGTTGTCGGCGCATGGTTGGTTTTCGGCGCCCTCTTGGATTCTGGCGCCTCTTTGGTTTTCGGCGCCCTCTCGGTTTTTGGCGCCCTTTTGGTTTTCGGCGCCCCTTTAGTTTTAGGTGCTCTTTTGATGTTCGACGCTTTCTGGTTTTCGGCGCCCTTTTGGTTGTCGGCGCCCTTTCGGTTTTCGGCGCCCCTTTTGTGTTCGGCGCCCCTTTGGGTTTCGGCGCTCCTTTGGTGTTCGGTGCCCTTCCGGTTCGGCGCACTTGCGTTTTTCGGCGCCCTTTTGGTTCTTGGCGTTCCTCCGGTTTTCGGCGCGCCTCTGGTTTTCGGCGCCCTTTAGGTTTTCTGTGGCCCTTTGGCTTTCGGCGCTCTGTTGAGTTTCAGCGCTCTTTTGGTCTTCGGTGCCCGGTGCCCTCTCCTGTAGCCAAACGGGGAGGGGCGGGGGCTTCCGGCGGGGGAGGTTCAGGATGGGGGGTAGCGAAGCCCTCCCCGCTTTGGAAAGAGGCGGGGCGGGCCGGTAGCTCTTGCTTCCGAAGGGGGGGGGCTTCTGGCAAGGGGGTCCGGCAGGGGTGGTTCAAAGCGGGGGGGGGGGTAGCTAAGCCCCTCTCTCCCTTTTGGAAGGGGGGGGGGGGTCCGGAGCGCGAAAGGGGGGAAGGGGGGGGCTTCGGGCCGGGGAGGTCCACAGGGGGGGTAATTGGTTAAGGGCCCGCAGCCCCTTTGGAGTGTTCCACGGGCTCTCGAGCAGGGGCTTCATTGCGGTGCGTGCAAATTCACATGACGAAGGTGTCATCTGCCCCATGACCAACAACGCCAATAGCATCGACACGGAATCAGAGCTTCTTTCATTGATTGATTTGATGGCAGGCTCCCTACACACTCCACTGAAGTGCCTTCAGAAGTAATAGCACTCCACTCGCCGTGGAGCGCACTAATCGTTGACCGGGCCCACCGACGACGCATTGCGCCTCCCTCTGCACACGAACAGACATCATACGTGGAACTCCGCGCAGCTCCTGGTTACATTGTACAGCAGCTTAATTAATAGAGAGGCAGAGAGGCACCCAAAGCAACGCCGACCGAATGCGAGCTACAGGCCCCTATGCCAGACAGTCCAATGTCGTCGCCCCAGATCTGGTCATCCCAACCCGCATAAATCCAAAACATCCACCCCCCCAACACGTCGTGGTCCCAGTAATTCCCTCGCGGCGCAGTCTCACCCCATCAAGTGTCTTGCACATTCAGAGCCCTATGGGAGAGCGCTCCGCGTGCGAGAAACCGACAGTAGTCAGAGGCGTGCGGAACGCCATCGGCGAAATCCGCGAGTACGACCGCGACGTGCAGATCATACAAGGCCACCTGCAGGCAGAAAAGACAGTGCGAGCACCAAGGCGCTCTGCGCAAACGCTGCAGCGGACGCATATCACCGACTCCACCAGCTGAAGTACTCTCGCACCACCCACTCCCGCCAGAACCGACGGGATCCAAATGCGACGCAGCATCCAAGGAAGCCGCCGCAGCCCCCGCCCCTTCCCCCCCCCGCTCCAGCCTAGGACGCCCGCGCCAGGGGCCACGAATGACGTGGCCAGCAAAGAGACTCGGCACGACCTGGGAGACGACGCCGCGGAGAGACGCCCATTTACCTTTCAGCCATTCCCAAGGTGCCCGCGCCATGATAGGCATGCTCGCATGGGATTCATCTGAGATGAGAAGGTTTGCTTTCCTCTGTAGTCCTTTTCCTCTCCAGCTTCGCGGGCCATGGGTCCCTTCCATCCTCGTGGCAAGCCCCATCCGCAGATTGGCCGCGGTTGGAGGGGTCCTTTTTCTTGAGGCATCTCGGCCGTCTCGCAGGCAGTTTCCTCTTCCACTGGACCTCTGCAGCGCAGCCCACGTGGGCTGATTGGGGGGAGGCATCGCGCGAGCCCGACGAGCGGTGCTTCGACCTCATCTGGGAGTTGGGAACTAGCAGCTGTTCGTCAGCACCTGGTCCAATACCCCCTTGGCAGCTAGCTGGGGGGCGCCCAGTGTGCCCTGAAGTGCTAGAAGCTGAGAACTACCACGAGTGGTGCGAGAAGGTTCTGATCAGTTTCATCGGCCATCTTGCGTGGCGTGCAGTGGCTGCGTTGTTCGAGAGGTTCCGCAACTGCCGCCGCCATGGCGCTGGTCGCCCGCCGATCGGGCCGCGGGCGCCGGGCTCGCTTTCGCCTGCGGGGCGGGGCCGTCCGTGGCGGAGGCGTTCTCGCGTAAGCTGACGCCTGGGGGGCTGCTGGGCGTGTCCTACTCGGATGACTCCGTGTGGCGCGAGCGCCTACTGGTCTACCCCAGTGTTGAAGGGATTTGGTTCATTCAAAGTCCCGGTGGCGATGTGTATGAGGAGGGCCCGCTGTGCAGGGGCAGAAATACTGGACCTGCCCAGGCGGTGCTGTTGAGTGACCTCGGAGATGATGCAGCGATTTCAGACGGCAGCTTCTGCAGATTCCGCGAGTGCCTTAGCGACGCGTCCTTCTGCGAGCTCATGGGCAGCTGCCAAAGGATGTTAGTGAAGCGGGGCCAGGACTCAGTGATTGACCACCCGACGGAGTATGTGGGTCCCAACGGTGAACGGCGACCTCTTGTTGCTCGGAGGGCCACCGGAAAGGGGCCTCCCGTGGTGCCTGACCTGGGTTTGGTCGGCGCTGCCCCCGTGCGCGCCCGTGAAAGGGCCCGGCGCCGGGGGGGGCCCTCCCGCGGCCTTGCCGGAGCGGCCGATGGCGGCGCGGTTCAGGGCCGGGAGGTCGAAGCGCTGATGGGCGAAGATGACGCCGACGACATGCGCGTGGCCGTGGAGACGTGCGGCGACGTACTCGAAGGCGCCGAGGTGATGCTGAAGGACACAGACGTGAGCAGAGGCGACCACGCTATCGTTCGATATAGTCCTGGGGTGTTCGTGTTCGCCAGGAAGTACAAGGAAGGTCAGGGGCCGTTGAAGACGGTGACTGGCACCGCCACCCCACGAGAATATGGAGCTGAGGCTGCTAAGGTCACGCCGTTGCCTGGCGACCCAGGCGCAGGCGCTCGCGTGCTGTCGCCAGTGAAGTACGACACGGGGGGTAGGCGTTGGGATGACTTCGCTAGCTCCGTGGGTCGCATGCATGCCGAACCGATGGGGGACTTCCCGCTGGCAGGTGAGAGGTCTACGTTGTGGCTGATGCGGTGCGCGCGCGACCACGGGTGGGCCTTCGACGGGGGGCAGGCCAAGTGGGCGCTCGAGAACAAGGTTGAGCGCAGCAGCACGGCCTTCCTGATGCACGACCTCGGGGTGTGCTGCGACCAGCTGGACGTGGCCGATCTCGGGTCGTTGGTCATCAGCCGTATGTGCCAGCTTTGCGAGGAGACCGCGGGCTCGCTGCAGCTGGAGGGCCTCGAGCACTACCTGGGCAGGGACGCTGCGGGTGGGCTCGAGCGCGGCGTGGCGCTCTGCCCTGCTCAGGCGAAGCGCGCGACCGACATGCAGCGCGTGGGGGCGGAGGTGCTGAAGCAGCGCCGCAAGGCGCGAGAGGAGGCCGCCGCTCTGAAGGCCAAGGGAGGTGGCCGGAAAGAGGGGTGAGATGCAGCTCGGGGGAGCGCCTCGGCCCCCGCGCTGCTCGCAGAGGCGGAGTCCACCGGCGCGAGGCGGCGCCCGAGACAGGTGATGGCATGTTCCCGCTTGCTGTTCCTGTGCCGCTGCCGCGACGAGAAGGCTCTTTTTCGCGAGGCACTGGCCGCCGGCTCGATCGGCGCCTTGCTTGTCGCGACATGGCTCGTCAGTCAATGAGTGCACTTATTTGTTGGCCGGCTATAGTGACCCTGTGGGCAAGCCTGCCGGCGAACATGGACTGTCTGATCTTGTTTCAGCCATTTTTTCTTTTTCCATCGGGGCAGTTCCCCATGCGAGAGCTTTTGGGGTGCGCGCCGTCGGGTTATGCGCGGGGGCCCGACAGCGCTACGTTGCGGCCCTATGCCCGAGAGGCCGTGAGTTGGCCAGCTTGCGGGAACAAGCCGTTTGATGTTCGGACCGCGGCCCTTTCGGATGTCTTGGGACTTTTAGACGCAGGGCCTGGCTCTTGCTGGGTGGGTGCGGCAGAAAAACGAGTTGCGTGAGTTTCGAGAAGTAGAAGGGATGCCCACCTTGTGTAAATATGCAGCGTTTTCTAGCGAGCCTGCTAAGTATGTAGAGTTTGTGCAGGATGGTCTGAAGCGGAACATTCCTAGGCTGGGCCTCAGGGGGGCGCAGGGGGCCCCCCATTTTCGTTAGGAAGAAAGACGGCAAACATCGGATCATATTGAATTCTAGGCGGTGCAATCAGCACTTTGAGGACCCCCCAACGTGCATCTTTCCTCGGAAGCTAGCTTCTCTGAGGTAGGTGTCGAGCCAGGGGGGAACTTTGTTTTCCGGGTGTGGATGTGCAGAATGTGTTCTATCAACATGAAATGCCTGACTAGCTGTCCTATTTTTTGGGTTGGATCCCGTCTTGGCCAAGGATCTGGGTGTGACTAACATAGGTGGCGTCTCCGTGGGCCCTGGTACTAAGCTGTTCCCGTTGCTTAAGGTTATCCCGATGGGTTGGAAGTGGGCTTTATATATCGTGCAGCGTGTTCGCGAACACGTGCTCGAGCAGGGCCCAGCCTTTCAAGAGAGCCGGCGTGCGTATGACTTTCGCCCCCCGCCCTCGCTGCAGGACGGCGCCTTCTACTCTTTGTGCGTTGATAATGTGCTGGTGGAAGGACACGATGCAGAGGAGGTGAGAAGGATGGGGAAGCGAGCCGCTGAACTCCTGGAGGGTACCGGCTATGCCGCGCACGATTTTAGCGACGCGAACACCCGCATGAGCACTCTTGGCGTAAAGCAAGATGGCAAGCATCAGATGGCGCAACTGTCTCCAACTCGCTTTAGGAAGCATTTGTGTGCCATCCAAGTGTTGTTGAAAAAACCGAGTGCCGATTGCCAGCAAGCAGATGGAACGGCTCCTGGGGCATTTTACTTTTATTGCGCTGCTTCGTCGGGGGCTTTTGTGTGCCCTGCGGGCGTGCTTCGAATTCGTATCCTCGAGGTTTTTGGAGCCCGGGGAGATCTGGTCGAGTGTGGAGCGCGAGTTGAAGATGGTGCAAGGCCTGCTGATCTTTGCACGCAGGCACTTGGGTTCGGCTTGGGACCCGCGCGTCGCTGCCTTCGACGCCTGCGAGAGCGGGCGCGCGACGGTCGAGGGCGCCGCCGACGCAGGCGCGATTCAGCAGATCGGATGCTGGCATGAGAGATGGCGTTGCAAAGGTGGCGACCGCGTCGAGGCCCCCCTTGTTTACCAGCCCCGCCAACGGGCCCTCGTGAGCATGAACGAGGAAACGAAGATGGACCCCAATAGTAACGACCTAGTTGTGAACCCCGTATTCCCAGAGGTGCCCTATGAGTTCGTGAATGAGCTGTCCTGGAAGACCCCGAATTACCAGCCCATCTTCAATCCAGAGACCATTCACATCTCGGGGATGCGTGGGCTTATGGGTACGATTCGGAGGCGACTCTTGGGGGGCCAGTCTGGGTGGCACAACAATCATCTGGTGTTTGGAGATAATCTTTGGCTCATGCTGTCGCTCTCGACGGGCCGTTGTCGTAACCCAACGTGGTTGATGCTGCATCGTCGTGCCGCCGCTTGGATGTTTGCCACTGGCTCGAGGTTTCTCGGAAGGTGGCTGCCGTCGGAGTCGAACCCGGCGGATGAGCCTTCCCGGCGTCGCGAGGCGTCATGTGGTCGCGGCTTCCGAGGGGGATCGACGCCATGATTCCTCGCGCACACAATCGTTATCCAGTGTTTCAGAAGGAGATAGTGATCAAGAGTCACATTTGTCAGAAGAAAGTGAGTACCACCAGTGTTCAGACAAGGCCACCAAGGCCTCCTCGAGTGAAGAAGGTCCTGGGGGCCCAGGCCAGTCCCGCTCCGGATCAGTTGAAGGTGGCAGTGCCTGGCCTGATCAAGAGGCCGGGCGGCGCTCAGGGTCATCCGATCCTGGGTCATCTGGAAGCCGCGGCCGAGTTGAGCGCTCAAGAGTTGGTCAGCGCGCAGCTCCTCTCGACCGCAGCCGAGCGGCTGAGGAAGCACGGCGACCTCAGGGACACCAGCAAGCAGCGCGGGATCCTGGAGCAGGCCTCGTTGTTGCCCAAGACCCGAGCCCAGTGCGCCGACTACATCGAGAAGTTCATGCAGGCCGAGAAGTTGACCGGTCTGGAGGATCCGCCTCCGCTGCTGGACGCGAAGATGGTGCATCACATGAACAGGATGTTTCTGGAAGGGAAGGCTGCGGGCTCGGGGGGGAAGCTGCTGGCGGCGGCGCAGTGCTACGTGCCGGCCTACGGCAATCGTGGCGAGGCGGTGCTCCCGCGCACTGTGAGGGCGCTCCGCGGCTGGCGGCGGCTGCTGCCAGGCCGCGCGCGGCGGTCGCTCCCGTGGTGCGTGGTGGCGGGGATCGCTTGTGAGGCCGACTCGCCAGCAGCGCATGGCGAGCTCGGCCATCTTCCTTCACCCAGCAGAGGACGGAGCCCCCAGCAAGACAGGGGCTGTGGACGAGAGCCTGCTGATCAACCGCGACTGGCTGGCCCTAGCCCTGACCCGGTGCGCCGGCGCCAGGCCAGCAGCCGGGGGGCTGTGGGCCGTCGACCTGGTGCAGCTTCGCGAGCGGTTCCTAGCCGCATGCTTGGAGCTGGAGCTGCAACAGTGGCAGCCGGTGCTCTACATGGGGCGCCACGCCGCCGCATCCCTCGACAGGCTGGAGAATAGCATGAGCTTGTCGGAGGCGCAGAAGCGCGGCAGGTGGTGCTCGGCAGCGAGCGTTCGGAGGTACGAGACGCGGGCCCTGGCGCAGGAGGTGCTCAACAGCCTCGCCCCAGGCCCGCGGCGCTTCTGCTTGGGCAGCGAGCGAACGTTGCAGGCCGAGGTGAGCAGACGTGTCGGCCAGCTCCGCGCCGACAGACCGCTCGGCAGTAGCTGAGCCATTCCTGCGTCGAGGTTTTTAGTGGATAGGTGAGTTTACCAGGGCTGTGAGTCGACAAGGTTGCAAATGTTTCAGCTTTGATATCCTTCAAGGACCTGGGGGAGATCTTTTGCGAAAAGCCGCCCAGGGGGGAATCCGAAAACTCATCAAGAGCCCGCTGTGTTTAGGAATACTCCTGGCGCCACCCTGCACGACCTCTAGCATTGCTAGACGGCCCGCTATTCGAGACAGATATCATATCTATGGCCTGCCCAACTGCAGCGTCCGAGACCAAGATAAACTAGGCCAAGTCAACTACCTCGTACATCAAACATAGCTTATATGCAGACTAGCCATGCAGCCTGTGCCGTTCCTTGTAGAGAACCCGCAGACCAGTCTCCTCTGGCAGGTATCCGAGTTTGCTCGCATGCTCTCGAAGCCAGAGGTGGACCTCCATACTTTTCATCTGTGCGGCTGCGGTGCTAGAGTGCGGAAGGCGACCTCAGTGATGTCTTTGGGGGTCTCAGCGATTTCCAGTATCGTCAGAACATGTAAGTCGCGCCCTCCAGCACCATGCCGCTTCAGTAAGCAGCCCCATATCAGTCTCTCCGGCGCTGACTCTTCGGGCGCGCAATGGACCCGACGAGCTGCTGCGTATCCTAAGCCGTTGGCCACGAAGATGGCAACCTTGTTTATGGACACAGCCTTCGCAAGAGGGTTTGAAACAACGCGAGAGTTGTTGCGTCTTCGACCTGGCCTTGTACGGTTGTGATTGTGTTAACGATGCTCTACGCTTCTTCTGTTTCGACCCGCCCTCCCTGTGCCACTCCGTTACCTCTGCGTATTTTGGGGCGTTGTATTATAGATTCAGTTGCGCTTCGCGCAGGGCTATCACAAGTTGCTTGGATTGTATCGCCGCACCGTGTGAACAGAGACAGGTGCAACAACAGTCGAAGCGGGGATGATAGGTATGTTCGCGTGGGGCTCATCTGAGATGAGAAGGTTTGCATTCCTCTGCAGTCCTCTTTCTCTCCCGCCCTGCAGTTCCTGGTCCCTCCCTAACTTTAAGGCTCGCGTATCTCACAAATCTGGCACCCAGCGTTTTTTTTTTTCAAGCATGTGCATGTCCTCTGTGAGCGTTGTACTCTATATTCAGTTGCGCTGCGCGCAGTGCCATCGCAAGTTGCCTGGGTTGTATCGCCGCACCGTGTGAACAGAGATGGGTACAAACACAATCTAAGCGGGGGTGATTTCCACTGTCCGCCAGGATGGGCCGCCGACGCCAGCGAAGACAGCGAGTGCGCCGCGGTGGCCCACCACTGCGAGCTGAGCACAATGACGCTCGCACGTACTTTTTTGGTGTTTAATTTTTTTCCTTCAAATCGACACATGGCGCAGACACTTGGACCAACCTAGCAGCCGCATATTATGCCCCGACTAGCTCCCGCAGCCGCCGCGTCTACCAGTCTGCCAGGGCACCCCGCAGTCACCCCGCGACGATATCGTAGCTGGGCCCACTACATCCCGACTCACGTTCGACCAAACAACGCCAGCCGACTTATCCAACCACTACCGACGCCGATTTACTTCCAGTAGGACACGCCCACCGCGTGCACCTGGGATGAGATGCAGAACAGGTGCAGGAGTGACCCAAACTTCCGCCTCGTCGTAGCAGTCACCAACCAGTTCGTCCACGACGTGACCCAACGACCTGGCGCATGTGCTACCAGCGACAATTGAACCACTTCACTTACGCAAGTATCGCATTGGCTCTTGACAGTTCCCTGTGGCACACAGCTTCAGGTTCTTCCCCCCGGGTCCGCGCATATACTCGACAGGATCAGCTGCACATGCTACGCACTTGCCCGTACCATCCAGGACGAGGCCAGCAGCTGCTTGCGATCATGCGCGGCCGACAGCAGCCCCAGCCCAGTGACGCCATCCAGCCGGCGCCCGCACTTGACCGAAGTTCAAGTTTTATCAAAAAAGCATCGCCCACGTACCACCGACCAGCAGAAGGCACCGAGTAGAGGACCGCGCAACTGGAAGCCACATCATGCCTTCTAACTGACCTGGCGCCGCCTGCACGTCCACTGCCACGACTCAGCATGCCTGTCATGCGCCCATCACCAGGCATTTTGACTGCCAGATGCTGACGGCTGGCGGACATGCCACCGAACCAGCGCACCCAACAGACGCAAGCGACCATCACTGCGCACTTTCCACCCGCAGCCCCGCCACCCGTGAAACATTGTCAGACAGGCTCGACCCCAGTGCCAGCTGCCGACTACCCGTTGCACAACGCCAGCAACAATGACCAGCCAACTGTAACAGCACACCTCTACGGAGCACGTGGCAATTGGCACCAATACGCACAATTCTTGGCAGCATTGCAGGAACGGCCAAAGGGCTGCATTCCTACGCGTTCCAGTCCAGTCATCTCCCACTGACAGGCTTAAGTACGCATCTACTCCAAGGAACACGAAAAATGCGGACGCGGCATGATTACCATCGCCCCTGGCACGATTTGCCCCTTGCCCCGCATGGGGAGCCTACGGGGCATACTTGTGGTAGGGGCACACGGGCTGTGGTGGCCATGGCATGCTCAATCACTGATTCTCGACTCGCTCCCCATCATGTCTTGCCAGTTTCGGCCCATGGAAAACTGTCAGACTGGCTCGACCCCAGTGCCGGCAGCCGACGACCCGCTGCACGACGCCAGCAACAATGACCAGCCAATCGTAACAGCACACCTCTACAGAGCACGAGACACTTGGCACCAATACGCACAGTTCTCGGCAGCATAGCAGCAACGGCAAAAGGGCCAGATTCCTACGAGTGCCAGTCCAATCATCATCCCATGACAGGCCTAAGTACGCATCTAATCCAAGGAGCACGAAAATCGTGGACGAGGCAAGCTCACCATCGCACCTGGCACGATTTGCCCCTTGCCCCGCATGGGGAGCCTACGGGGCATACTTGTGGTAGGGGCACAAGGCTGTGGTGGCCATGGCATGCTCAATCACTGATTCTCGACTTTCGCTCCCCATCACTTCTTGCCAGTTTCGTTTTTGGGCCTCGCTATCCCTTCGACGGCTAACCCTCCCGTGATATGGAGGTTGGGTTGTATCATTGAAGGGCGGGGGGCTGTCGTGGTGGGATCCTGATGACGGTGCTTGCGCCGTCAGCCTCGTCCGAGCATGGAGGTCAGAGCGAATCATCCGCTCCATGCCGTAGCGTGCCACTAAGCCAGGGTGTTCCGCCCGTTATTGGCAGTTCCGCCCTTTGCTTGCCCTTCAGCAACCGCCGTTCTCTTCTCTCCCCCCAAACCCACCTTGCTGTCACGCGCGTTCCTTGACAAAAGATAACGCAGTTGCCCCGCGCTGCGCCGCGTTTATAGACGCACCCTTGCACTTGCAAGACCATGTGCTGCCACTGGGTACCTGGAGGGGCCCGTGGATCGTGCGTTGCCGGAAGTGCCCCTGGCCCGTGGTGCCGCCAGGATTTCCAAGGAGCCCCCCACGGCCCCCAGAGCACCCCGCGCGAGGCCCAGGGGCTCCAAAATAGAGCCGCAAGCTGGGGGCACCTTGGGCAAAGGGCATCTTTGGCACCCGCGATGTCCTACCCACGGTTCGGCGCGATCCTGGCGGTGCATGGTTTGCACTGCCCCCCTTTCGGGCCTCTGCGCGCGGGCTCTCCCCATGCCCGGGGGGCCCCGTGCCGCCCGTGGCTGCGCTCCTGCGCCGTTGCCGTCGACGCGCGTCCAGCAGCTTGCTTTTCTCTTGTAGGCGAGGCTACGGGTGGTGGCTTGGGGTGGAGTGTGCTGGGCGGGGGGGGGCGTGCTCGGGCGCTACTTAGCACTGCCAGGCCACCGGCAGCTTACCTCTCATTGTTGCTAGGCTGCCGCCGTCTGCCCAAGGTGTTGCAAGTATGCGCGCCACAGACTACGTGCATGTCCTACTTGAACAATTGAACGCCCCTTCTGCCCAGCAGGCTCTGACTTTCTCATTCAGATGATCGGTTCCACAGCGTATGCAAGCATATTCCACGCTTGTCACGGTTACTTTCAGTTTGCAACCACGGGCCGACCATCTACATTATGCGGCAGCCTCGCAGGTAATTTATGAAGGAGGAAGTGGGCTTGGGGAGGTGTGGGGAAGGGGGGATTGCCTGTCATGTTGTACCTGTATACCGCCCGAGGCCGAACGGTCATTCTTTGTCCCTGCGCGCGCGTAGCCAGATGGAGGACACAGCCTCTAGGGGCTACACTTGGGGGCTACACTTTGGGGCTACACATGGGGGCTACACTTGGGGGCTATACATGGGGGCTACACTTGGGGGCTACACTTGGCGGCTACACATGGAGGCTACACTTGGGGGCTACACTTGGGTGCCACACATGGGGGCTACACTTGGGGGCTACATATTCAAGTTGAGCGGCCTACGCCTGCCGTGTTTCAATGTTAAGCAGTTGCCTACTGACGTCTGACTTTATGCCGTCAGCCATCCCCTAGAGGACAGCAAATGCAGACTGTGCTAGCCTACACTACAGTTCGAGCTTCCCCCCTATACATTTTAAGCCCTCTCACCGCGCCAACCTACAGATATTTCGGAGGGGGCTAGTAGGAGTAGATGATTACGATGAGGAGGGGAGTACTTCTGACATGTACGGCCACTTTGGCCTTCGGCGGAGGGGCGCATGTCCTACTGTGGGCCGCCGAGTGGTTGAAGCACTCCCCTCGCCTCACACCGCGTTTGCCTCACATGTAAGCCATCCGGGCTACGCCAGAAAACCAACCTGTACATTTCGCCAGCCGCCTGCTCTCGTTGCTAGTAGGTAAGTCAATACAACACTGAGCCAACTTACGTTGAAATCAAGGTCCCGACTTTAGCAATTGAGTTCGCGTCGCCTTATCACTTGCTTTCTGTGTTTTTGAGGGCAGTGGCGGGAGTGACTAGGAGGACGTGGATCGCATTTCATCTGACGGCAGCCTCTGTAAGAGTTCATTGAGGCAATTTGGTCACGACCTCTTTCGGTCATCTTGTACACGCCGCCCCCCGCAGCAGTAGTTGGACTTTTACCTTTTCGGGGTCCTCCTGATGATCATGTAGTGTTGGCAATTTGATGGTTGTGCCCTCCTCCCTATTCTGCACTGGCCCGGAATAGGTGACTCTATGCCGTGCTGGGCCAATCTTATATCCAGCTTCCCTTTGCATTACTTTATCTGCACCTGTCCGCGGATTAATGTGTTGTTCGATTTGCCTACAGCGGCCAGTTGCTTTCTCCTTTCGCGCGCGAACGTTGCAGCCGAGCAGCTTGAGTTTACCCAGCCCAAAGTAGACAGGTGGAGGAGGAGGAGGAGAAGGAGGGGAGGAGGAGAAGGAGGAGGGGGAGGAGCAGGAGCAGGAGGAGGGAGAGAGGAGCCCCCCCCTGATCCGTCCCCCGCATCCCTCTCCTCCTCGTCGTCCTCGTCGTCCTCTTCGTCGTCTTCGTCTTCGTCGTTGTCGTCCTCGTCCTCTTTCTCTTCCAAATCCTCCTCCTTCCCCTCCTCAGTTCCCCTCCCCCCCTCTTACCCTCGCCCAGAAAGCCGCGGCCCGCGCCAGGCGCAGGGCCCCGCGCCGAACATGCGCACGTACAATTCGGTCGGGGTGGGGGGGAGTCCCAGGGCGGGCCGCGACCCGTCGGCACGGCGCCCCGCGCCAAGCGCGCGCCCGTGCGCTCGTTGTGGAGGAAGCGGGTCCTTCTGGGCCTCCCGGACGGGGTCAGAGATCCATGCGTGTCCTTTTGCCCCCGGCCAGGCCCATCATGGGGCCACGAGCGGTGTGCACGCCCTCCTGCCTTGGCCAGGGAGGCACATGCACCGCTCCCAGAACCGGGACGGGCCAGGGCAGTGGCAGTGGCTCGGTATAGACCTCTCTCTAAGCTTCCAGTGGGGTCAGGACAGATGGGGCCAGAGGATCGCGCCGCATCGCCGATGCATCGGCGTTGCGACTCGATGTGGAGCCCGAGCTTCTCCACGCCGATGGTGCCGATGCATCGCGGACGCCGATGCATCCCCGATGTATGGGCGATACATCGGCCATGCGGCGCGATCCTTCGATCCCATCTACTCGGACCCAATTAGGGAGGCGCTTCTATCCCAGGATCGAGGCTCGAAGATTTCGGATGATTTCGTACGTTTCTGAAGGCTTCCCAGTCTTGGGATGCTCTCCTGCAGCTGCGCCTCGCCGTGGGTGTTCCGGGGTGCCCGAACCATCGTGCCGAGTGGACGCCAGAGGCCAGCGTTCTGGCCCGAAAGCCAAGCGACCCATGAAGCCCTCGGGTCACGAAAGAAGCCCTTCCTCGGGCCCCCGGCACTGCAGGAAGAGGACTCGGCACCAAAATGTGGTCCAGGGGGAAGGTCCGGGGACCAGGACCCGTTTTCCGTAGGACTCGTTTGCCTCGTGCTAACTGTGCGCGCGGGCGTGCGCGCATGCGCTGGCTTAGGATAGGGCCGAAGTGGGCTGGCGTGCCGCAAGGCTGGGCAGGGCGAGGGGGGGAGCTGCTCAAGTCGCCGAGGAGGTACTGGCATGAACTTACACTTCGTGAGGTCTGTACCGAGTTCTCGGATCGCCGTCGGGCGCCCGTGGCGGCGCCTCCAGCGCCGCCCTTGGCGCGTTCCGCGCGCCAGGGAGGGGGTTCAGCTCTGATCCAAGGCATCCGCGCGAACCTCCCAGAATTTGTGCTTCGAGTATTTTCCTCGTCGTCTACGCTCAGAGAGTAGGGGGCTTCTCTAAGGCCACAAGTGGGAAAGCTGCAAGTGGGAAACCCCTGAGACGGATATCGCATCTGAAATACTATGTATGTATGTATGTATGTATATATATATGTATGTGAGATCGAAGTGAAACGGATGTCCCCTTTACCTGGACATCGGTTTCAGTTTCGTGCTCGTGTCGTGCGTGCTGGCGAGGCGAATGTGCCTTGGCGGGGGACATGAATTGACACTCCTAGGCTAGGGCGCCGCCGGAATAAAAGACAACCTGGGGTGGCCGGGGATGTTCCGCCGTGGTGTCCCGATGGTGTCGCGATTATGTCCTGTGGTGACCTTTGGTGTCCCGCGGTGTCCCGATGGTGTTCTGGTGCTGTCACGATGGTTTCCCGATGGTGTCCCGATGGTGTTCCGATGGTGTCCTTGTGGTGTCCCGATGGTGTCCCGATGATGTCTAGACCGGTGTCCCGATTGATGTCCCGATGGGGTCCTCGTGGTGTCCCGATGATGTCCCGATGTTGTCCCGACGGTGTCCCGATAGTGTCCTGGTGGTGTCCCGATTGTTGTCCCGATTGGTGTTCCGATTGGTGTCCCGATTGTTGTCCCGATTGGTGTCCCGATTGCGAAGGCCTTGCGGTCGGTGCCGTCGACCCTGGAGGCTTGGGCTTGAGGAGGAGAGCCCGGGTTGGGATCGCCAGGGCGGGATGGTATTCTGGGTCGGGACCCCCCCGCTCACAGACCCGGGACCCCCCCCCCCCTCCCCCCGTTTCGTTGTGACTGGCGCGCATGAGGAGGAGAGCCCAGGGAGGGATCTCCACGAGTGGGTAGTATTCTGGGTCGGGACCCCCGCCCCGCAGAGCCGGGATCCTTCCGCCCCTCCCGGCGGGGAAGGGATGAACGGGAAGGGGCTTCCCTTCGACTCAACTGCGACGTTGTTCAATTTCGTTGTGACTGGCGCGCTTGAGGAGGAGCTCCCAGGGAGGGCCCAGGGAAAGGCAAGGAGCGGCGACGGTTGGACCGATCGTTCGGCGATTCGGGGCCCTCGAAGACGAAGTCGAACGGAAGACGGTCCTCCACACGCCGACAGGGTCGGTGGAATTGTGTCCGGGTGGTGTCCCCGTAGTGTCCCGATGGTAGACCCATGGTGCCCCGTTGGTGTCCCGGTCGTGTCCCGATGGTTTCCCAGTGGTGTCCCGATTGGTGTCCCGATTGGTGTCCCGATGGTGTTTCGATGGTATCCCGATGGTGTCCCGATGGTGACAATCTCGTTCGGAGAGAATTTCGCGGGCGCATCATCAACATCGTCACCATCGCAGTCATCGCGGTTGTCAGGTCCCCCCCCACAACTTCCTTCTTACCCGAAGGGTGGCCGTATAGATATCATATGCCGGATCACTAGGGGCCCGGTCCCGGGACGGGACACCCTCCCGAAGTCCCCCCCCCCGTCTTTCCCAGCACGGGAAATTTGGACCCCCATTGAGGCTTCCCGAGCTTCCCTCCGGCGACCCCAAAAGCGACTAGAGCGGCCCAACAGGACCGATCACCCCCCAAGATTGGCTCCAGATTGTACCGAAGGCCCCGAAGACGCCCTTAGAACGATCTAAGATGCCCCCTAGGGGCCGAGGAGGCCAACATTGCAAAATTCCGGGGGACATTACTTTTTAGCGCATTCGGTTTTTAACGAGAGAATCCCAAGATCGCCCCACGACGGCCCAAGCGGCCCTCAAGAGGGCCCCAGAATGGTCCGCGAGAGCCCTCAGACGGTCCAAGAGGCGCCCAAGATGGCCCAAGAGGGGTCCAAGAGAGGGATTTCGAGCTGACATTTTGAGGCCTCCGCCGCAAGTGGGGCCAGCAGGCCCCTTAGAGGTTCCCACCCCCAAGAAGCCCCGAGAAAACCTCAAAACTCGATCCACGAGGCGCCCGAGAAGCATGCCAAGAGACTCCGAATTACAGGAACCCACGAAGCCTCTGGCCCAACACTGAGGCACGGTTGCGGTGTGGACCAAAGGCCATAGATAAGCACGCAATTTGCCTTGCGACGGACCGACCCGTATGCAATCACGTGTAGCGCAGGGCGCGGCCCTCTCTTCATGTACTGCGCGCCGCGGGACTGAGCTGATAGCGGGCTGCTGCGAAGCAAGCGTGCACAGGCGCGCTGAACTTGGTGTGCGGCACGATCCGCGTGAAGGGGGTGCAACACAGTCCGGGTGTCCTCGCGAGAACCTGCCCCCTGAGGCCGCAGGTGGAGTTCCTTGTGGGGCGCGACCTGTGTGAGGCATGTTCAAAAATGGGCAGGGGGACGCCGTGAGAAATTGCTCATTGGTGCCATAGGTGGAGCTTGTTCCAGGGCGCGATTCGTGTGAATGGTGTGCTGCCGTGGGCGGAGTGACGATTTGAAAACCATGTCGTTGGTGCTGTGGGTGGCGCTGTGGGTGGTGCTCCTTGTGGGGCGCGTTCCGCGTGAGGGGTGTGCTGCTATAGGCGGGAGGGGGCGCCATGCGAGCTTTGTCTCGGGGACCGTCGATGGAGCTCGCTGTGGGATACGATCAGTGTGAGAGGTGTGCCGAAGTAGGCGGGGGTGCGGGATGCGAACCTCGTTTTTGGGGCCGTAGGTGGATCTCCCTGCAAGGCACGATCCGTGTGAAAGGTGTGCTGACGTGAGAGGGGCGACGTTATGCGAAGCTTTCCTCGAAGTGCAGTTACCTGCGGGGGAGCACGATCCACGTGAGGGGTGTGCCGCTATGCGATGGGGCCGCAGGTGGAGCACCCTGTGGGGCAAGATCCCTGTGAGGGTTGTGCCGAGATAGGTGGGGGGCCGTAGGTAGAGCTCCTTGAGGGCACGATCCGTGTGAAGGATGCGCCGAACTGGGCGCGGAGTCGCTGTTCAGATATGTATGCCCACGATAGCGCAGGTGTTTCCAAATGGTGATCGTGGTGGGATGCCGTGCGTACCGATCCGCTGATTGATATGACGCTGGCTTGGTCTTGGCTAGAACATACGCGCGCGAAGCGCGTGCGTTGTTGTTTTGTATGAAAATGTAATAGAACCTTTGTGGCAAAACTATGTGTCATTACATGTCGCATCTTCCCTGGAATACCTTGGGTGTCTTATCTTCCGCCGCCTCCTTCCGTGGGAGGATCTGCTTTTGCTTGCACTCCTCCTCCTCAGTCAGGAGCCCGAGTGAGACGCGAACAGTGCTCCAGGCGACCCACGTGTACCGCACCATTACTATTATGTCTCCCAGCACGGCCACAGTTTTTCATTGTTCCTGGAGAGGCAGGCTAAGCCCTCATCATGACGCGCTCAGGCCGTGTACACATTGACCTACAAAGTCAAGTGTCGCCCAGATGTCCGATAGTGTTTTCAGCAGCCGATGTGTGATAGTGTTTTCGGGGTCCATCTTGGCCACCATCTTGACTGCCCAGTGTTCTCGCAACCAGTCGGAACGAGGTATACTATTGAAGTCGGTTCGTGGAGGGTACCGTGTTTGTTCGATGTTATTGTGCACCCTGGGGAGGGTACCCTTGGATGGCCTGTGTGTTTTTGCCGACGGAGGGTCTCATGTTCTTGAAGGATGCTATTCTGGCCTAGGTCCGGCTGTATTCAAATCAACGCTCCCGCTCGCGCTCCCCAAAGAAAACCAATTGCGCAGGTCATGGGTACGTTGCTGGATATTCTGGACTACTGTTGCAGTGGCCTTGTGCTACCATAGAACTGCACGGCAGCATGTTTTAGGATTCCTGGTTACCCGCCTCCACGTTGATGCCTTCCGCGCGCGCGCGGCGGATCGCGTGCCCAGGGCCCAGGGGCCCAGGGCTGCCCGGGAACAGGCGCATCCCCGAACTCGGGTGCCCAGGGCTGCCGGGGACAGGCGCAGTAGTGTCCAAGGAGCGTTGGCATGTTTGGCAAACTGCCGAAGTTGCACCTAGTTCTCAGGGATGCTTCTTCGAGTCTCTTCGGAGCGCTCTCGGGGGCCTCTTGGGAGCAGTTTGGGGGCCTCTTGGGGGCCTCTTGGGGGCCTCTTGGAGGCCTCTTGGGGCCTCTTGTGGGGGCCTCTTGGGGCCTCTTGGTGGTTTCTAGCGGGCCTCTTGGGGCCTCTTGGGGGCCCTTCAAAACTGAGGGCTCGAAATGTGCGTTCGGGTTCCCCGTCTGGGCCTCCTCTTGGGGCCGTCTTGGAGCCCTCTTGGCCCGTCTTGGTGCCCTTTTTTTTGGCCCGTCTTGGGGCCTCTGGGCCATCGTGGAGCAATCTTGGGGGAACCATTGACCGTCGTGGCCGGGAAGCCGAATAGGCGAGAACGCCATTTTCCTTCACGAACCGATCGGATTTTTGCCTGTTGGAGAGGAAGGATGATGATGAGGACGAGGAGGGAAGGATGAGGAGGCGGATGAGGAGGAGGCGGAGGAGGATGCGGAGTTGGAGGATGAGGAGCTGGAGGAGGACGAGGAGGAGAAGGAGGAGGTGGAGGAGGAGGCGGCGAGAAGGAGGAGGAGGAAGAGGAGGAGAAGGAGGAGAAGGATTATGATGATGATGCTTATGCTGATGCTGATGCTGAGGATGATGATGCTGATGCTAATGATGATTATGATGAGGATGATGATGCTGATGATGATGCTGATGATGATGATTATGTTGATGATGATGCTGAGGATGATGATGCTGATGATCCTGATGATCCTGATGATGCTGATGATGCTCCTGATGATGATGCTGATGATGATGGTGATGATGGTAATGGTGATGATGATGCTGCTGCTGCTGCTGATGATGATGATCATTCTGCGGCTGCTGCTGCTGATGATGATGCTGATGGTGGTGGTGATGACGATGATGCTGATGCTGATGATGATGATGATGCTGATGATGATGATGCTGATGATGATGCTGATGATGATGATGATGATGATGATGATGATGATGATGATGATGATGATGATGATGATGATGATGATGATGATGATGATGATGCGGATGAGGAGGACGACGAGGCGGAAGATGAGGAAGGAGGGAGGACGAGGGAGGAGGAGGGCGGGGAAGGAGGAGGGCGGTGACGGACAGAGGAGGTGGAGGAGGAGGATCGGGCGGAGGAGGAGGAGGAGGAGGGGATGAGGAGGAGGAGGAGGGAGGAGGAGGAGGAGGAAGACCCTGCGGAGGAGGACCATGAGGAGGATGAGGAGGTGGCGGATGAGGAACTGGAGGAGGACGAGGAGGAGGATGAGGATGCGGAGGAGGAGGAGAAGAACGGAGACGGAGGAAGATGAGGCGGAGGAGGATGAGGATGAGGGAGGAGGTGAAGGTGGTGGTGGCGGTGGATGAGGATGAGGAGGAGGGCGCGGAGGAGGAGGGAGGAGGACGAGGGAGGAGGAGTAGGAGGAGGAGTAGGAGGAGGAGGAGGATGAAGGAGGAGGATGAGGAGGATGAGGAGGAGGAGGAGGTGGAGGCGGAGGAGGAGGAGGAGGACCATGAGGAGGAGGACCACGAGGAAGACGACGAGGTGGAGGAAGACGAGGAGACGAGAAGGAGGAGGAGGAGCAGGAGGAGGAGGAGGCGGAGCAGGCGGAGGAGGGAGGAGGAGGGACGAGGAGGAGGAGGATGAGGAGAAGGAGGAGGGAGGACGGTGGAGGAGGAGAAGGAGGAGGAGAAGGAAGAGGAGGTGGAGGATGAGGAGGAGGAGGTCAAGTAGAAGGAGGAGGAGGAGGAGGCGGAGGAGGATGGGAGGTGATGGGGATCAAGATGGTTATGCTGCTGCTGATGATGCTGATAAGGAGGAGGCGGAAGAGGACGAGGAGGAGTCGGATGAGGTTGGAGGATGAGGGGGAGTCGGGAGGCGGAGTCGGAGGAGGTTGGAGTCTGGAGTCGGGAGGAGGATGGTGGTGGAGGAGGAGGAGGAGGAGGACGAGGCGGAGACGGACGGCGAGGAGAACGAGGAGGAGGAGGAGGACGAGGAGCAGCAGGAGGAGAAGGCGGAGGAGGAGGATGAGAAGGGGGAGGAGGAGGAGGATGAGGATGAGATGGAGGTGAGGAGGAGGAGGAGGAACAGGAGAGAGATACGGATGAGAGATAAGGAGGTGGAGGAGGAGGCGAGGAGAAGGATGAGGAGGAGGAGGAGGAAGGGGAGGAGAGGGACGAGGAGGAGAGATACGGAGGAGGAGGCGGAGGAGGAGGATGAGGAGGGAGGAAGAGGAGGGTGGGGGAGGTGGTGGTGAAGGGGGAGGAGGGGGAAGGTGAAGGTGGCAGTGGTGGTGGAAGAGGAGGCTGAGGAGGGGGGAGAAGGAGGACGATGAGGAGGAGGAGGAGTTGGGGGATGGGCGGTGATCAGGCGGAGGTGGAGGAGGAGGACCAGGATGATGATGCGGACCAGGAGGAGGAGGATGAGGAGGAGGAGGAGGACTAGGAGGAGAAGGAGGCGGAGGAGTAGAGGTGATGATGATGAGGATGGTATGCTGCTGCTCATGCTGGTGATGATGATGATGCTCAAGAGGAGAAGGACGAGGAGGAGGAGGAGTCGGAGGAGGCGCCGACGAATGATGCCGATGATGATGCTGCTGACGGTGATGCTGCTGACCATGGTGCTGCTTGTTATTGTGATGCTCATGCTGATGCTGATGCCGCTGCTGATGATGCTGATGCAGATGCTGCTGACGACGATGATGCTGCTGATGCTGATGATCGTGGTTATGCTGCGGATGCTGATGGTGATGATTATTGCCAATGCTGCCGCTGCTGCCAGTGGTGATACCAGTGACATCCATGAGGATGCGGCGAACGCTGCTGATGATGATGATACTGGTGATGCTGCTGTTTACGACGACGGTGATGCTGATGCTGATGCTGATGGCGCTGCTGATGATGCTGATGATGCTTACGATGGTGATGCTGATGATATGGATGGTGACGCTGATGATGGATGATGATGCGGATGATGCTGCTGATGGCGATGCTGATGCTGATGCTGTTGATGATGATGCTGATGATGCTGCTGATGCTGCTTCTGCGGATGATGTTTAAATTGACGATGGTGTTGATGTTGTTGATGATATTGATGCTGCTGATGCTGTTGATGATGATGATGCGGATGCCGAGGCTGATGCTGCTGATGACGACGATGCTGATGGCGCTGATGCCGCTTACGATGATGGCGCTGCTGATGTTGATGATGCTGGTGATGATGATAATGTCGATGCCGAGTATGCTGCTGATGATCCTGATGCCGATGCTGATGCTGCTGACGACGATGCTGCCGGTGCTCATGATGATTCTGATGATGACGCTGGTGCTGATTATGATGCTGATGCTGATGATGCTGCCGATGCTGATGCTGCTGCGGAGTATGCTGATGATGGTGGTGACGGCGACGATGCTGATTATGATGGCGATGCTGATGATGCGGATGTCATTGATGATGGTGATGATGATGCTGCTGCTGATGATGATGATGCCACTGCGGATGACGAGGATGATGATGCTGCTGACGTGGAGTATGTTGATGCGGTTGCTGCTGTTTATGCTGATGACGCTGATGCTGATGATGTTGCTGCTTTTGATGATGATTATGGCGGTGGTGATGCTGATGCTGCTGATGATGATGATGCGGATGATGTTGCTGCTGATGATGAGTATGATGATGACGATGATGATGATGCTGATGATGATGAACATGATGATGCTGATGTTGATGTTGATGCTGCTGATGATGATGATGCTGATGATGATGCTGATGATGATGATGATGATGATGATGATGATGATGATGAAGGTGATGATGATGATGATGATGATGATGATGATGATGATGATGATGATGACGATGATGATGAGGTTGATGCTGCTGCTGATGATGATGATGATGATTATGATGTTTTTGTTGATGGTGCTGATGCGGATGATGATGCTGATGTTGATGATGATGAGGATTCTGCTGCTGCTGATGCTGCTGCTGATGATGCTGAGGAGGAGGAGGAAGCGGAGGAGGAGGATGGGGAGGAGGAGTAGGAGGGGAGGAGTAGTAGTATAAGGAGGAGGAGGAGGAGACGGAGGAGCAGGATGATGAGTGGTGAGGAGGAGTAGGAGGAGGAGGAGGAGGAGGAGAAGGAGGAGGAGGATGAGGAGGAGGAGGAGGAGAAGAGGTCAGGAGGAGGAGGACGAGTAGGAGGAGGAAGAGGAGGCGAGGAGGGAGACGAGGAGGGGCGGAGGAGGAGGAATAGCGATACTACTTCTCATAATGCTGAAAGTAGTGGTAATACAAAAAGAAGACACTGATAATACGAGTCATTTGGATAGGAACACGAATACTAACGATACGAAAAGGAGAAGGAGGGGGAATCACAGGAGGAAATTTACGCTAGACTAAGCTACTTACGTCCATGCCCCGATGGAGGGCACGAAGCACGACTTCTCACGCCATGCGAGCTAGGACTCACAATGGAGCTGTTGACCCTCGAGCTGCTCTCAGAGCTAGTGTTGTAGCTGATGGGTCTTTCTCTGCTGCCTGTGCCGCATGAGCTGCTCTCGGCGTTGTCACTGATATGCTGCTCACTGCGGTCATGCGAACACTTTAGGCGCGGGCAGGCATGGGTGAGTGCAACATAATGTGCGCGCGCGGACACCTTGGCAACGTCGCCCGCCCGTGCAGCTCGGGGCGCAGGGGCGAAGCGAGGGGGGGGGGCGCCCCCCCCATCTCTTCCGCCCGCGCCGAGGGGCTGCGAGGAAGGGGGTGGGTGGGGCGACGGGCCGCGGTGGCCGCGCTCACCTTGCGATTCGATGTTTCCCACCGTCCCACCCTGGGTTTGCGCCTAGCAAACTTGGGGGGGTCAAGAGGGCAGGCGTAGCGACGCAGCCTCGAGCGCGACACATCGCGCATGAGGGACGCATCTCCCGTCCGTGGCTTGTCGCGCATGAGGGACGCATTCCCCTCTGTTGCAAAAAAGGGGGGATTCGACACCGCAGGCGCCGCGGGTATCGAGGCACTTCCCCGTAATGTGGTCGCAGCGCCAATTGCGACAGTGCGTCGTCAGCATGTTCCCCGCGGAATGACTGAGCAATTCTGTCGTTCCATCATTGGAAGATCTAGTAAATCAGCTGCCGTTCGTGAATTTGGCGAAGTGGTTAGACGAGCGCAGCACCGCTGGACCATTTGGCAGCGCGGCGGGCAATGGCACGTCTGCCATGTTGGAAGCCGCGGCGGGGCGACAGGCTGGGGCGCTCTCGGCCAAGCACGCGTTGCCGCCTCTCCTGGGCCACAGCCAGGATGAGGAGGAGCATTTCCGCGCCGCGGTTGATTTTGCGAAGTGGGGGAAGTTGCCATTCGATGAGGACGTTGTTGTTCCGCATGGCTTGAAATTTGTGGTGGAGTCTACCGCCGCAGAGCTGCGCGACTTGAGGGAGTTTCGGTTGCGCAGCATGCGCGCGCTGCAAGAGCCCAGTCGCCGGTGCAAGCCCCTCACGGCGGAGCTCTTGAAGTGGCAGAGTCAGACTGTGCGCGCCGTTGCGGGGCATGTTCACGCCGGAGTCGTTGCCGCGGTGGTGGTGCTCACGCGGTGGCCAGACCGGAAGCTGGCGATGCGTTTTGTCACCGGGTTTGGCATCGCGGGCGTAATGGAGGATACGGGTGCGTTTGGACCATCCGAGTATGAAGCTCCCATGCCTGTGCGCGCGCTGCTTGGAGAGCCCAAAGTGTTGCTGGCGGAACTGGATCGACAGCGCGCGAGTGAGGAGGGCGAGCTTCTTTGGGATAGCTGCGCGGAAGAGTGCAAGCAAGGCTGGGCGGCACCGCTGCCATGCAAGTCGGACATTGATGCAGAGTTCGGCGCGGGGCAGTGGGCGCCGATTCCTGCGTTTTGCCATGCTCAACCTTCTGGAAAAAGGGGGGGATCGACGACGGGCGTCGGGGCAGGCAGAACGAAGCCACGGCACTTGGTGAGCGGCAAAGAATGTGCACGCCGTTCCAGCCTGTCATCGATGCAAGGGTGGTCCGGCAAGCGTGTGCGGGCGCAGGTGCCGACGTGGCCCGGGAGAAGCTCGTGTCGGGGGAGAAGATTTGCCGTCGGCCTATGGCTCAGTCCCCGTGCACCCAGATCACTTTCGCTTGAACGTCGTGGCGGTCCGCGACCCTGTCACGGGAGAATGGGAGTTCCAGGTGGCGCGGGCGTTGATTTTCGGATTCTCCGCGTCAGTCATGCAGTTCGCGCGATGGGGCTGTTTTCTGCAGGCAGTGCAGCGCCGCGTGCTGTCGCTTCTGCTGACCATGTACGTGGGCGACGCAAATATTGCCGTTTTCGAATCAGCTGGGGGCGCTGGTCAGGAGGCCGCGCAGTGCTTCTGCGCGGAGTTGGGCACAATCGTGGCTCCGTCGAAGACCAGGGGAATGAGCCCGTCCGGCGGTTTTCTGGGCGTCGTGCGCACCTTCGGCCCGTCGCTGGACTCCAATGTCATATCTTTCAGGGCGCGCGACGCTCTCCTCGCAACGGCAAGGGCGTTCATTGCGGCGAAGCGCAGCGAGGGCAGGCCCATTCCCGGGGGCGCCAGCAAGTCGAGAGGCCTACTCAACTTCATCGCCAGAGCGGCGCGGCACGGCGTGGGCAAAGAGGGGATGGGGGCTTTGAGGCAGCGGCAGTGCACATATTCGCCGCCTTGGACCCTGAGCAACTGCCTGGGTCGCGCCCTCGATTTCTTTTAGATAATTCTGCAAGACGTGCCGAGTCTCTTGGTCGAGATTACGCCGGGCAGCGAGCCTTTGACTCCCGTTGCTCTTCTGACGCGCGCGTCGACGATGGCGCGTGGCCGAAAGGGGGTATGTGCTGTTGGATTGCTCAGGCGGCTATCGGCAAGCTGGCTTCTGCGTTTTTGACGGGGCTCTGCTTGGAATTTGTGGCTACTGCGAGGAACGCTTGAGGCGGGGCCGCCAGCCCATCGCGCTGCGCGAGGGCGCGATGCCGCCCATCATCTACCAGCGCCACGCTAAGTGGCTGGCAAATCGCCGCGTGCTGTATTTTAGAGACAATACCAGCTCTCAGCATTCGTACGCCAAGGGCGGCGCAGTGCCGGCTGCGCCGGATCGGCCCATTGTTTTCACGCATTTCTTGGCGAGCCGCCGTTCGATCACCGCGCGGTGGGAATTCACGCCTTCGGGGACCAATTGGTCGGACGGGATTTCGAGGCAGCTAGGAAGTGGCGCGTTCGCGAGGCGACGCCGATTTGCTGCGACGCGGATCGGCGCGGGCAGTCGCATTTGGACGGGCAGTTTGGATAGCGCATGGCGCTTCGCCAGCAGGCGGCCCCCGCGCGTGGCTGCGACGCGCCGGATTGCGATGCTCGGTAAGTGAACAGCGTTGGGAGAGCGAGCGGGATGTGGGGTGAGCAGCGTTGGGGGGATCGGCCAGGGGGATGCATCGCCCCTCGGTCGGTCGGTCCCCCGTCAAAGGAATGCATCCCTCCTCGGGGGGGGGGGGGGGGGGGGGCGCTCCAGCCGCCCCAATGTCGTTCCCTATGGACACCCGTTTTTTTTTTTTTTTTTTTTTTTTTTTTTTTTTTTTTTTCTTCTTCTTCTTCTTCTTCTTCTTATTCTTCCTCTCTCTCTCTCTCTCTCTCTCTCTCTCTCTCTCACCTTGAATTAAAGACCGTGCGTTCCCTCCTGCCAGCAAGAACAATGCTTGCCCCTTGGACCCCGTCTAATAGCTAAGGTGGGCGCGTAGATTATGCGAGCACTCTGGGCCTGGGCATGCATGGGTGAGTGCAACATAATGCGCGCGCGGGCGCCTTGGCAACGTCGCCCGCCCGCGCAGCTCGGGGCGCAGGGGCGAAGCGATGGGCGGCCCCCCCCCCCCGCTCTTCCGCCCGCGCCGAGGGGCTGCGAGGAACGGGGGGGGGGGGGGGGGGCGACGGGCCGCGGTGGCCGCGCCCGCCTTGCCACCCTCCCACCCTGGGTTTGCGCCGAGCGAACTTGGGGGGTCAATGGGGGCAGGCGTAGCGACGCAGCCTTGAGCGCGACACATCGCGCATGAGGGACGCATCTCCCCTCCGCGGCTGGTCGTGCAATAGGGGCGCATTTTCCTTCTCCTGCAGAGAGGGCGGGGGGGGGGGGATCGGCCAGAGGGATGCATCGCCCCTCGGTCGGTCGGCCTCCCGTCGACGGGATGCATCCTTCCTCGGGGGAGAGCGGCTCCAGCCGCCCCAATGTTGTTCCCTATGGGCACCCGCTCTCTCTCTCTCTCTCTCTCTCTCTTTTTTTGTTTCTCTCTCTCTCTCTCTCACTCTCTCTCTCTCTCTCACCTTAGTAACCTTGCGTGCACTCCAACCGTCAGAAACATGTCTTGTCCCTCGGGCCCCGTCTATAGCTAAGGTGGGCGCGTAGATTATTATCGTGTGCGTTGCACCCAACGTGGTGGCTGTTGACATAAAGCTCCAACTTCGCCGTCCACATCTTTCAGAGTAGCGACAAAGAGGATCGACAGTGGGCTCCACCATCGCCTTCCGCATCTGTTGAGTGCTATCGGCCAGCAATGGCGATGACCTCGGGCGATGTCCGCACGGCTGCTCAGTAATGCTAGAGCCTGGTTCCCACCACTGCCGCCATTGCCAGTGTAGCTGACGACGTGCGGCTCCAGACATGTGTCCCGAACCAAAACGCGCCCCGTCCGCTGTTTCCACGGCTCGCTGTCACACCCACTTGCCCCAGCATTGTAGTTGATGGCGTCTGGCTTCAGTTTTAGCAACCAGAGCACGGCCTTTTCGCGCTCGCTGGCATTCCCAGTGTAGCTGATGACGTTCGGCTCCACATTTGTCTCCCGATTCTCTTGCCGCCCTGTCCGAAGTTGCCCCCGTGCTGTAGCTGATGGCGTCAGCGGCCGCCCCTTACTGCCACTGCTCGCATTTTCCATACTTTATTTTCCCTCCGGTGTAGCAGATAGCGTAT
The DNA here is from genome assembly GCA_963575745.1 of Prorocentrum cordatum. Classification (NCBI taxonomy): domain Eukaryota; class Dinophyceae; order Prorocentrales; family Prorocentraceae; genus Prorocentrum; species Prorocentrum cordatum. The sequence goes on along the minus strand of CAUYUJ010013803.1, from coordinate 140,731 downwards.
GGCTCCCGCTTGTTCCAGAGCTCGCACGCCTGCTGGCACTCACAGTGCAGCCGACGACGTCTGGCTTCCGAGGTTCTCTGACCTCGCTCCGCTGCGTCAGTGCTTGCGGCCATTGCGCTGCCTTTGCGCACGTACTGTTTGCCCCAGTGTAGAAAATGACGTCAGGCCGCAGATTTGTCTCCCAAATCGGCCAGCGTCCCGTCCGATGTTGCCATTGCTTTCCTTTTTGCGCACCCGCGTGCCGCTGCGTTGTAGCAGATCGCGTCTGGCTCCAGTCCTTTTTCCCGGAGCACACCCTTCTCACATTTCGCACGAGCTGGCCCCGCCGCAGAGCGGAGATCTGGTTCGCCCGCCCCGGCGCAGCAACAGAGCATGCTACCACTGCCTGACTCGCACGAGCGGTTCCCAACACTGTAGCCGAGGATCTGTCCCACAAGCTTGCTGCTCTCATGAACTGAACTTTGCGTTGTAGCTGAGATGAGGTTCGCTCGAGCCCCGCCTGTGGTAACAGCTCCCGCTGCCACTGCCTGCCTTCTCGCACGATCTGATCTCCATGCCGAAACTGAGGATCAGACCCACGAGCTCTTTTCATGCACGGCTGATCTCCGCACTGTAGGTGATGACCAGCCCCGCTACTGTCCCCCACCATTGGGCGCGCGCCCGCCGTTGTCCGAAGGGGCCTTGGCTTCATGACGCAGAGCTGCGGCCGCGGGGTGGCGAGCTGCCACGGCTTCGCCCTGCGCTCTGCCCTCTTCTCCCTGGGGCGCCGCAGTCTCCCCCCTTCCTCCCACGCCAGGTGTTGCGAGGCGCGTAGACTGAGGGCCTGACATGCACTTGATGACTCTCCTGGGCATTGCCGCTCCCACGTTTGCCCAAGGAAACTCGCGTGCTCTGTGACGCGGCTTCGGACATACGAGAGAAACGGCCGAGGAGGAGGCGGAGGCGGAGGAGGAGGAGGAGGAGGAGGAGGAGGCGGAGGAAGAGGAAGAGGAGGAGGAGGAGGCCGTCGTCAAAAATGCAAGCCATCATCGGCGCCGCCGGCCGTTCGCGGGGCAGGTGCTCAACGCCTACGCCGCCAAGGGCGACGCCTCGCGCACCGAGAGGTCCGCTGGTCGGCCGGGCGACGGCGGCGAGAGGCAGCGGCGGTGGCGACGGCGACGGCGACGACAAACGACGCGACGGCGGCCCAAGGTGACGCTTATTGTTTATTCGTTGGACCCGTGAGCCTCGCGTCTTCCTGGAGCCGTCTCGAAGGACTGATCAGGCTAGGACCTTGGGAGAGGTCCAGGGGCAAGTTTTCAGCGGAATTGGGCCGGGCGGGAGATCCGCCATGGTGGCAGCGGGAGGATGAGGAGTAAGTTGGCAGAAAGACGAGCACGAAGAGGGAGGTTGTGGGGGGACGTGGAGGAATAGAGAGAAATGGGGGTACTATAGTAATGATAAGGGTTGCTTGAAAACCATCGACCCTCCTCTCTCCTCCTCTCTCCCTCCGCCCTCCTTGTCCTGAAATTCGAATGGTAGGTTAGGTCAGAGTGGCACATCGACCACTGGACGACTAACAACCGACGCGTTTACTAGGCTCTGATGTGCCGCGAGGTCCTGTGACTTGCGACTTACCGATTGGTCAGCAAATCTTGTTGTACAACCGGAGGCGCATCTTATAATGCTCGCTTCCAACGCAGCACGACGGCAGTTTGCTTACCTGACTCGAAAACCTCATCCTATCCACCGGGCAGCTGCAAGCACTGCAAGAACAACGCCCAGGACCACGTACACCAGGACCGCGTGCACTACGACCTCGTGTACCACTCAACTAAAGGTAACGGTCAATCACGGAAGGCCTCCGGCGAGTGTGTCGCCAGTGCTTCGCCACCGAAAACGCAATTTCCCAAACGCCCTGTGCCCGGCAGGGGTCCGATCAGGAAACGCGTTCTTCCAGACACCCTGTGCCCCGTGGGGGGTGGGCACGAACAACCACGGGGGGTATCTGGCGACTGTGTCGCCAGTGCCAACCCTACGGCAGAGCGCATGCGCCAGAAATTTAAGATAAAAGAGGGCCACGTGCCAAAATCGCGTAAGCAGGTCGTAGAGGACAGCTACGACGACTGCGGCACCGGCTTCACAGTTCAGGCCTCATATTTTCTAAGCGTCCCAGCCATTGGCGAGCCGGGCTACCCCGACGAGTGCGACGACGACGGCGACCTCCACGGCATCCTCACACCAGGATTGCCGAGTTGGTGATTCCAGCCAGGAATCGTCGGCCCTGGCATCAGATCGCCATCTGGCGAGTGCTCAAACATGACAGTCCACCGTGTTCGACGCCATCCGCCAGCTCCTCACCAACCTCACCTCGTGCGACTACGGCGCCGACATCATGGAGGTATGCGGTGGGGAGGTGCGGAGTAGCAGACAGGCTATCCGCCGCCGCCTCAGAGTTGGCGAGAATTTCGATTTGGCCACCGGCTGTGACCTGAACGACGAGAGTCAGCAGCGAACCGTGGAACGATACGTTCGTCAACATCGGCCATTCGTTGCCATCGTAGCTCCCGCCTGCCAGCCTTTCGGTCGTTGGGCGACCTTCAACTACAGGCGTTAATACCAAACCTGGCAGCGTTCTTGCGGGGACGCGGCCCCTCATGGCCGATTCTGCGGCTACCTGGCACAGTTGCTGATCGAGCTTGGCGGCTACATCGTCAACGAGCAGTCCGAACCATCATGGCTGTGCGCCGTGCCGCGCTGGCCAGAGGTGCTGGCAGTGCCGAGCGTCGGCAAGGTCATTTTCGACTTGTGTCAGTTTTGGCTTCGCGATCGCCGCGGAGGCATCTTGAAGAAGACCGCCAGGCTGGTCTCCATTCTCGAGCAGTTCTCCAAACTCGATCAGTTATCATTGTGATGATTATGATGCAGATAATGATGGCGATGCTGATGATGACGATGGCAATGATGATACTGATGGCGATGATGACAACGACTGGTCGTTGGCTATGATGGTGCTTGCGATAATGATGGTGATGATGACGGTGATGGTATTGGCGATGATGTTGCGGATGATGATGCTCATGATGAAGATGATAATGGTGATGACGATGAAGATGATAATATTGGTGTTGATGATGACGCCGTCGACGACGACGGCGACGACCATGATGATGATGATGATGATGATGTTGCTGCTGATGATGATGATGAGGGTGATGATCGGGATGCTAATCATGATAGAGATAGTGATGATTGTGATGCAGACGATCTGTTGGTGGAGATGACGAGGATGTTGGTTTTGGTGGTGATGACGATGTTGATGATGATGCTGATGATGCTGATGATGATGACGATGCTGATGATGATGCTGATGGTGCTGGTGATGATGCGGCTTCTACTGCAGCTGCGGCTGCTGCTGCTCATGATGATGATGATTATGATTACGAGGGAGAGGAGAAAGAGGTCGAATCCGCTTGAACACTTGACGTTTCCGTCCTCCTACCTCTTCCTTCTCTCCCTTTTCTGCAATTCTTCACGCTTCGCGTATCCCCACCAGCCCATCTCAAAACAGCAACTCTAGCGAAGCATGCCGACAGTCGTGTTTTTCAGGCGTATTTCCGCCTGCCCCCGCATATCTCCCCTGTTCCTCCTTCCTCCCGCCTCCTTGTACATCCTCCTTGTGGTGGGAGCGGGAGAAGGACGAGGCGGAGGAGGAGGGAGAGAAAGCGCTCCTCGTGGTTGGAGTCGTTCGGGCTTCTCGTCCTGGTGTGAGTCGTTCGGGCCCTTCTTCCTGGTGTGAGTCGTTCGGGCTCTTCGTGGTGTGAGTCGTTCGGGCTCTTCGTCCTGGTGTGAGTCGTTCGGGCTTCTCGTGGTGTGAGTTGTTCGGGCCCCTCGTCCTGGTGTGAGTCGTTCGGGCCCCTCCTCCTGCCCGTCCAGAAACGACGCCCAGGCGAGTAGAGGGTCGTCCTGATGGGCTTTTCGGCGTCTTGGGTGCCTCGGGGGGGCCTCTTTGGGCCGTTTGGGATCCTCTTGGGGGCCTCCTGGGGGCCTCTTGGGGCCATCTTGGGGCCTCTTGGTGCCTCCTGGGCGCTTCTTGGGGCCATCTTGGAGGAAATCGATCAAAGAAGAAGGGAGCTTTAATTAGCGCTGCCCCCTCAGAAGGCCAAAATGGGGCCAAAACCTTAGTACAATCAGTGATTTTGGCTTGAAAGAAGAGGGGAGCTTTAATTAGCGCTGCCCCCATCAGAAGGCCAAAATGGGGCCAACACCGTAGTAAAATCAATGATTCTGGCTTCAAAGAAGAGGGGAGCACTTTTCTGCCTCCCCCCCCGTCGGGGCCAGAATCCTCGTGAGGGGTGTCGAATTGTAGCCCTCCCAGGAGTCGAAAAAGACCCCTCCAACGACCCGCGGGGCGCCCTCTCCAGGCCCAGGGGGAGGGGGTAGGGGGAGGGGTAAACCCCTTCCCGAAGGGGAAGAAGGGGGGTTGAGAACAGAGAGAGCTCTCTAAACCACTCACGCCCAAAGGGCTGGTGGGATTCGCTCCCCTCTCCATCCCTGTCTCCCTCCCCCGCTTCCGACGCGCCCTTTCGAGCCCGTTTCTTCATTGCTTGGGGCATGACGGGCGTCATGGCCCCCGCTCCCCCTCCCCCCCCTATGACGTACCGCTCCCCCCTCAGTGCGCTCCGGGCAGTGCCGCCGTGCGCGTTGGGATCCGCGTAGGTGTCCGCGTAGGAAGCCGCATGGGAGTCTGGTCGGCAGTCGTCGTCGTCGTCGTCGTCGTGGTCGTCGTCGTCGTCGTCGTCGCTCGTGGCTTGTCGCTTGTCGCTCATAGTCGTCGTGCGCGCGGACGCGGCTGAAACCTGTTTTTTTTCCGGGCCGATGACGGCAATCATCTAGGGGGGGGAGGGGGTTGATTTCGTCACGTTTCGTGCCGGCGGCGTCTGGGAATGCCTAGGGATGACGGAGGACGGGTAGCGCCAGCATGTATGTGGCGATTTGCACCGCAACGCTTGTGTACATAACAGTGCCCGCGTGCACCACAGCGCCTGTGTACACCACGTCGCCTATGTACACCACAGCGTCCTTGTGCAACACAGCGTCAGTTTGTGCCACCGTGCCTGCGGGCACAACACTTCTTGTGCACACCGCAGCGCTTGCATACACCACATCAGCCGTGTGTAACACAGCACCAGTGTACACAATGCCTGCGTGCATTGCAGTGCCTGTGTGCACCACGGCGCCTGCGTGCACAACAGCAACCGTGTGCAACACCGCACCACTGTTGCATATAGAGCGTTGGAACGAATCTTTATGACAAAATGGAGCGTTTGTGGATTCCACAGAAAACCGTAGAAACTAGTCCTTATGGACAACGGAGCGCCGCTGCAATCTACGAGTCCTCCCGAGTCCGCCCGCATCACCCTAACTCCTCCCATCTGCGTCCAAGAGTCTCCAGCTAACTTGGCCGTCCGAGAACCAATTGGACCGATTCAATCGATCATTGTGCGGTGCGCGCTGAGATGCGCACGTGCGCTGTAGCGCCAACCCGCACGACGGGGGGTAAGGAGGAAGAGAAGGAGAAGGAGGAGGAAGAGGAGGAGGAGGAGGAGGAGGAGGAGGAAGAGGATGAGGAGGAGGAGGAGGAGAGGAGGAGGAGGAAAAGGAGGAGGAAGAGGAGGACGAGGTGGGGGAGGTGGAGGAGGTGGTGGAGGTGGATGAGGACGATTATCAGCACTTTCCCAGCGTCGCGTCTAGCTGTCCGCAGCAGATCCTCACGCGCATGCTCCTTTTACTTGTCCTATGCGCGCAGGCAATATGGTGTACACCAGCGCTGCGTTGCACGCGGATGCAGTGGTGTAGACGCGCGCCGTGGCGTGCACACGCGCCGCGGTGCACGCAAACATTGTGGTATACATGCGCGCTGTGTTGCACATTGTATTTGCGGTGTACACATGCACACCGGCGATGTGGTGTACGCAACCACCGTGGTGTACACAAGCGCTGCGTTGCATACGGTGTGCGCAGGCGCTGTAGTATACACGCGCGCTGTGGTGCACGCGAGCGTTGTGGTGTACACAAGCGATTTGGGGCATATCGCCACTTACATGCTGCTCGTCGCTCGTCGCGTCGCGTCGCGCGCGCGGGCGCGCCTGCGGTGCCGGAGCCACACGGCGGGGGGGCTTTACGTTATACCCCCTTCACGCCCGTCATCGCCGAACATGAAAGAACGCGCTCTTCCCACCCGTTTCTTTTCCCTCCCCCATTCCTTTCCCTTTCCTTTCCTCCCCCCTTTTCTCTTTGCCATTCTCTTGTCCCGTCCTCCTGCTTCTTTCCCCTCATCCATTTACCCCTCCCTCGTCCTACCCCGTCGCCCCCCCCGCTCCCTCTCCACAGTTGCACCACGTCGCTGTCCACTGGGGGGGGCTTCCTCCCCCGCGCAGTTTTGTGTTTCCGACCATCCTGTGGTGTTGGGTCCTCGTTTTGAATAGACAGCGCCCCGCGTCTCCTCCTTCCTTCCTTCCTTCCTCCTCCTCCCCCCTCCTCCCCACCCCCCCTCCCAGTGCAGCGTTTCGTAGCCCCATAGTGAGCTCCACCGAAGGCCCCAGTGGGGGTGCCCGCATGCGGTTCCCCCACCCAGGGCACCGTTTCGTGGCCTCATAGGGAGCTCCACCGAAGGCCCCAGTGGGGGTGCCCGCATGCGGTTCCCCTACCCAGCGCAGCGTTTCGTGGCCCCGCAGGGAGCTCCACTGTAGGTCCCAGTGGGGGTGCCCGCATGCGGTTCCCCCACCCAGGGCAGCGTTTCGTGGGCCCATAGGGCGCTCCACCGAAGTCCCCAGTGGTGGTGCCCGCATGCGGTTCCCCCACCCAGGGCAGCGCTTCGTGGCCCCATAGGGAGCTCCACCGAAGGCCCCAGTGGGGGTGCCCACATGCGGTTCCCCCACCCAGGGCAGCGTTTCGTGGCCCCATGGGGTGCTCCACCGAAGGCCCCAGTGGGGGTGCCCGCATGCGGTTCCCCACCACCACCAGTGTGGCAGGCCCCTCACACAGTTCGTGGCCCGATAAGGAGCTCCACCGAGGACGATATTCACAACTGCGGTACTCACAACTGCATATGGTTGGGTCCGTCGCCAGGCTATTTTTTTTCACGCGCGCGATCTCCTCCCTTGCCCTCCTCCTCCTCCTCCTCCTGCTCCTCCTCTCCTCTCTCCCGGGTATTTCTGAGCATTTCGTGTCCGCGCACCTCCAGACCTCCTCCGTCGGTATTTCAAGGACCACCTCGTGAGGTTTCAGCCTCCTGAGCAGGCCGGAAACAGTCCGATCTTCCCCCGCCGGCGGGACGCCTCCGCGCGTCCATCCGTCTGTCCGTCCGTTCCGCCCCTTCCTGCCGCCGCTCTCCCTCGGCCTCGGCGGAGTGCCGCGGCCCTCTGCTGCCCCCCTCTCTCTCACTCTCCAGCCCCCCCTCTGCGTGCCCCCGCTTGCAGCTTCCTTCATCGCATGAAGCTCATGGGCGTGCAGCCGAACTTCGTGACTTACAGCACTATCTGCAAGGCCCCAGGAGGAGGAGGAGGAGGAGGAGGAGGAGGAGGAGGAGGAGGACCACTGTAAACAAAAGACTCATCAACGATGTTGGAGTACACTAACCCTCCAAGCTCCTTCTTCGCAGGCCCCATAAAAGAGTTCATATCCGTTGAGGGACCCGCACAGTTGGGGGACAACCGTGTGACAATGTTGACGCGTGCCAAAGCACCATTCGTGGGACTTCAATGTCACGAGTCAGCCTGACGGTTGCGTCTTGACGATCCTGAATCGCGCCAAAACACCCTTCCAGGGATTACAATACCGCGAATCAACGTTACTGTTGCGCTCAGACAATCCTGAAGCGATCCAGGACAGCATTTCTGGCATTTTAAGCATGGGAACCCGTGACACTCATGCAGTTTCTCAAAACGAGCGTGCGTGATGTTACGTCGAGGACCAGGTTTTGAAAGCGACCCGCCCTCGTTTTTTGTGAAGCTCTCTCAGTTGTTTAGCGAATGTGCGCGGCGCTAAGGTGAACACCCCTTTTTGAAAACAAGCCTGCAGTACAGAAACACCCTCCCCCGAAAAGTTTTGGATACGCGTAGCACACGTTCGGAACGGTAGTTGTTTCGGATCGGGTTTACGGCTCGACTGATGTTTCAGCGTTTGATGTTCTTGCAACCGTTCTGGCTCTAGCGCCCTCAGGTGAGAAAAGGAATCCTCTTGAGGCCCTG